>ML781560.1:320473-334451 GCA_009831015.1 Picea engelmannii | reverse complement strand
CTGTCGTCCATGGAAAAAACCCTGAAAATTTGCAGATTTTTAAAACTTCAATATCTTGACTTCCCAGACTCCGTTTCGGACGATTTTTTTTTTTAACTTGGGTTTTTTTCTGAGAGGAACTCATATATACAACCTATTTCTACAAATTTTTCATATAAATATACTGAAATTTTCTTGAATGTTGCGGCCCTCTTTTTCTTCTCCGAAAAACAAATCTGCAAAAATATTTGCCCACAATGTCTGCCAAAGAAAGTGCTCTGATACCACTTGTTAAGAACCAAATGCCTGAATACAAAATACCACAATAGATCCAAAGATATATTAATATAATCACCACACAATATATATGAAACCATATAGAAAACCACAACTTTATTATAGAAACCCTTGAGGTAAGGCAACACCATACAATGGATCTTGTTATGGAAGGGATCCTCTCTTGTTCACTTGCCTCTTCGGGGGGGCATCCTCCTATTGAGCTATAACTCCAAATACAATATTTCTCTTTGTGTCTCATTAAATTTCTTGAACCCCTTTATATAGTGCTACCATCACCTAAGAACATTCTAGAGGAGGAATCTTCTAGAAGTAGAACCTTCTAGAGAGCATTCTCACATTTATTACATCCAACTACCATAGTGGGCCTTTATTAATATAGTGGACCTAGTCCACCTTACATTGAATTACCACATTCCCATATGTTAAATTACTTCCACTAATAACACATAATTATATTCTCATTGGGTACCTCTCTAAGTACCCCATATTACCTCCCTAGGTATACTACATCTTTCATCGTCTCCATTCATTGGAATTGGACCTGTTCCATTTTTCATCCCTAACCTTACATGGGGTTTGGGCACCTCTATGGGTAGCAGATCCCAATATTCTAGTATGTTGTTAACTATGACCCCATTCACACTTTATGGTGGGTTGGGAAGAAACCCTTTTACCGTGTTTGTAGTGTTAGAAGGGGGAAACCCCTTCCAAGGTCAGTATACCCCCTAGCAAGGACCTTTGTCCTCACTAGGGGAATCTTTGGGGAGTACCCCTCTCCAAGGCTAGTGGAATCCCTTCCTAGGGATGTCGCAAGGGAGAAACCCCTTTCCTAGTCAGTCCACCCCCATGCCAAGATTTATTCCTTTCCATGGGGGGTCTGCTGGAGGTAACCTCGGGTTTCCTCTTGGGAAGCAGATAGGTGGAGGTTTTCCTCCATTTAACTAGGAGCCACAAGGATTTATCCCAAGATCTGGCTTGATAGCAAACTCTTTCTGGAAACCTGGTGCCATTTATAACCCATGACCTTCTTTTCAGGCCACTCATCAGTCAATGACGCAGCCAGGGTTATCGTTTCTGGAAACTTTGCAATTTCCATATTTTTCCAAGTTGATTAATGATCCTATTTATCATGACCCCAGTTGGCCCATAGTCCCAAATAAATTACCTTTGTACATTCCAAATTTTGAGGGGAAAAGTGGTGAATACCCACAGGACCACGTGACAACATTCCATTTGTGGTTCTCGTACAAATTGTTAAATGACGATTCGATCATATTTTTTTTGTTCCAGCGTACTCTCATTGGAGGAACTACCAAATGGTATATTGAACTCGAGAGAGGGAAGTACTCAACATTCGGTGATTTAGATATGGTTTTCTTAAACAAATTCCAACTCCCTATCTAGTACGATGTGGGGACATAATTGTTGGCTAACTTTGTACAGGCAATGCCATGCAAATTTATGATCACATTCGGGAATAGAGGAGATGGAAGAGTTTGATTATGGCTATGGTTCGATTGGAGTCCCTCCTCAAATGGTTCCTTAAATCCTTACTCCCATATATTTCTAAGGACGTCGCAACGTCGGGAGTGTTTTTAGAGGAACATGAAATCTTTAGGGTTTAATAGTTAGAGATTATATACTCTCAGTCATGCATGCTCTATGATATTATGCTGAACGCATCGTGATCTACTCTTGACTTGGAAAATCCAAAGTCCAACCCACATGTCAATGGTATAATGGGTTCTTCTCAGTCAAAATCCTCAAATATGGTTACTAGCCAGATGCAAAAAACTTGCTATCCAACAACCTGTAGTAGGTCCAGCCACTAGCTTGACCACCCCTGCCACCTAGTCTTCTGAAGTACATTATGTGAAAATGAAGAATTTGAAGGGTCCTCAACAACCCAGAGAGAAAATAAAAAGAAACGATAAGAAAGGTGGTGGGGGTAATAATAAAAAGTTGGACAAAAATGTTGAGGGGGAAAAGGATGAGAAAAGGAAGGTGAAGTTTCCTTGTAAGCTTTGTGATGATGATCACCTTACACAGCAATGCCCACGAATGCAAGAAGCCTAGTGACTCATCAAATTGAATCAATAGCACCATCCTACTATGTTACAAAACCCTTTTCCACAAGGGTATAATTTGCAATCTAGTTCTTCCAACTTCAACCCACAAGGGGGAAATTCAAGTGCTCCCCCCTCTAATGGATACAAAGGAGTAGTAAACATGATCAACTCCTTGAAGCTAAAATATGTAGATTTTTTGACGAGAAATAAAAATTATGATAACCCAGAGTCGACAAAGAAGGGTAAGAAAACTTTAGAGGATCAGACCCCTCTCCACATAGAGAATCCTCAGAAAGATATAGAGTTATGCATACCTAAGGGAATTTATAAAAGGAAAACACATAACCATAATGTATGAGTCACTCCTAGTTATTCAATTATGGAGGATTTGTCTCAGACACCTTATGCAATGTCTACTTTGGAGGTTCTCCAAAGTTTCCCCTTGCAATGCACTGCGTTTTTATCTACCATAGGAGCTTGTAATACCCCAGGTTTTGATCCATGTATTAAACAATGTATTTTGTTAATTTTCAAGAGGCCAAAGGGCCCAAACAATTAAAAGAGGCCAGTGTCCCTAATAAATGTAATGTTTTGATCATTATTAATAATAAACACATCAATGGCTACTAGACGGACAAGGACTAGAGTTATAGGGGGATATGATTCCACAAGAGAGGGGGATTGAGGGGATAAATGTTTATTTCCTATTTTAATTACCCTTTTTTCTAAGTGGATTAGTTATGTGAGCTTCTTGGGGGAGGCCAGGAGGTTCTTGATTCTCCACAAAATACTTAAACCCACCCCTGGTCTTTTGGGGGGTTCTCTCACTCACTCATTCACTTGCTAACTGTTTCATTCATTCACTCGCTTGCCCACTCGTTCTTTCATTCCATTCTTACCTATCACTCATTCATCCTTCCTCATCCATGTCTTGTCTTGGGGAAAGGGAAATGAATTGTCGAATAGTATCCATGGTATTGTTGGTTGTAGTGGTCGTTGGTGTAATCCAGCCATGACTTGAGGCCTGCATGTATGAGATGTGTTGGCATGTGTCTAGATTTGTTCACAACTACAAGTCCTAAGAGTTCCAGCATGGAGATTCTAGACCAGTTGTGTTGGAGCCCTGGAAGGAGAAGGATTTCCTGAGGGACTGTGTGGAATATAAGGTTGGAGGTCCATTCTCTTGGGTGGTGTAGGCTAGGTAGAAGAGAGTTGGTTACTTGGATTGTTGTGAGTGCTGGGAAATATTGTGAGAGCTTGAGTTTTGACTAGTTTGGGAAGCCAAGTAACACTCTGGAACCATCCTTGTGGATTCATATCCCTGGCTGGAGGGTGACAATGTTGTTGATATTTGGAACAATATTTTCTATGGTTGGGTGGAACGTCCTTAGTCTACAGAAATTTGGTGTCTTCTTAATAAATATAATTGATCTCTGATATGGTATTATTTAATTGTATATGAATGCATTATGATGTGTATTTATTTATTGTTTAATTAAATCTTTAGAATATGCATGTTGGTTGGTTATTGTTGTGCATGTCGTTAGATATTTTCTTTTGTGCATCCTTATTAATTTAAAATGGTATCGGTAAGAGAAAGAAGTCCAAGGGTGGGCTTGCAAGTGGCGTACCCTAGCCTGTGGGTGGCGAGGTATGTTACAGATTGGTATCAGATATTCTAGTTGAAACATTGAGTCGGTATGGGCCGAGTCTGTTGGTCAGAGTCTGGTTGAGATCAAATCCCGACCTTGAAGTTGAAAATCTCAGGAGGAATGGCGTTGCAGAGTCTATGCAAGAGCTAGAATGTCAGAGATCCTTTGTAAGGGATCGAAGGATCATGATCGCCCCTTTTTAATTTGGGAGAAATCGCCACTGTGGGATCAAGAGAGATCTAGGATCGTTGGATCAAAGGGTAGGTGAACAAGGGTCGTCCGATGAAGGAGAAGCAAAAGATTGAGTAGTTTTAAGTCTCATTCGTCAGATCTGAGTGCGAGTGAATGTGAGCCATAGATATCATTGCGGTTCGGAGGATCAGAACTCTGAGAGAAGCAAGCCCTCATGTTGCATGCAGGAAAATATCCCAAAGCTTGAAGTCTGGAGTTAATCTGAACCGTCCGTCAAGGAAGACCCATGTCAGTAGATTGGCCATCTTGGGAATTCAGAGTTTGGGAGAATTGGAGTGTGCCAGTGTGGAAACTCCCGAAGGCCCGAAGGTGAGAGTACATATTGACCGTTTCTCCCAGAAGACACGTGGCAGTAGATCTTGCAGTCCGGAGACCTGGTACTCTGGGGATTTTTAAGTCTCTTCAAGTGAAAAGTGTCAAAGCCCAAAGTAGTGAAGGCACATAGACCATTGATTTAGGATCCCTTTAGGACCTTTCTCAACTATTGGATCAAGTAGTGGAAGGACAGGGTAAGCACTTCGGTGAATTATCACTCTAGGGGAGTTGAGCAGCGTGGGAACTGAATGGCCCAGTCCCCGGAGCATCAAATTAATAGAGGATCATTCATCCCAACACTTACTAAGTCACAGACCATTGATCTCGTGAAGACTCCAGATGGAATCTTGACCGTCTGATCCTTGTGGTGGAGCTAATGGAGATTTCAGCAAAGGGTAACTCCGAGAGGAAACAAGAGTTGATAGTAGAGAATAGACGAAGGCCGAAGTCCAGAGGACTTGGTCCCGACATCAGTCCCATGTGCAGAATAAAATTCTGTATTAGCCAAGGATGACAAGACACTGTTATTTTTCAGAGAATGGGGATATATTCTTCATGAACTAAGAAGAAAAAAGGACATGTAGCATTGTTTGGAAAATTTCTTGATATGCATAATTCTAACAAAATGGTCACTTGCACATTTTGCAGAATTAAGATATTTAAACATATCAGCTCGGAATGGAGATTTGAGAGATGGAATAAGGTGAGGGAGCCTCCATCCATGATAGAGAGGTTGAAGGATAGAATACTAGAGTTGGTAATGCAAAGACAAAGTCCAATGGATGCAAGGGCAGAGGAGAGCAAGAAACATTAATAGAAAATGTAAGAAGCCTGAAAATAGAAGTGCATAGATACAAAGCAAACAATGAGAGGTTGATGAGAGAGAAAATTCAGATAAATGCTTGAGTACTGTAGAGCTTAAACCAATTGCAGAGGAAAACAAGGAATGGCTCTGAGAAATGGGAAGAAGGCAGATTTCGTGAAAGGAGAGATGATCGTGGAAGAGCTGGTTATTCAAGAAGTGCTAGCAGAAGTCATAGACACCACTCACCTCCTTACTTAGCAAGAAATTTTGATGCATCGAAATATTTTGTAAGCAGTCCAGAGGTGTCTCCTGTTAGGCACCAAAGAAGGAGACATGAAGTGGAAAATTTTCAAGGAGAGTTGAGGAAGCTTAAGCCACCTTCCTTTGATGGTGAGAAAGAAAGGGAAGATGATGTTGAAGCATGGTTTCTTAGACTCATGAGATATTTTCAATTACATAACTATTCATCAAACCTAGAAGCCAGAATTGCCACCTACCATTTACATAGAAAGATGCAATGTGGTGGGATCAACTAAAGAAATTTGAACATATTAATGAGAAGAGGATCACTTGGAAGCAGTTCAACAAGTACTTCCAGAAGGAGTACCTCTCAGATCATTTCTATGACAAGAAAATGCAGGAGTTCTTTGAACTCAAGCTGGGAAGCATGACTATGGAAAAATATGAGAAGAAGTTCATGGGTTTGTTAAAGTATGTTGGGTTCATTAATGATGAGAAGGTGAAAATACAAAGATTTCTAAGTGGACTGTCGGCCCTTTATAAAGAAAATATTAGGTATGATGATCCCAAGACCTTGATTGAGGCCATCAGGAAGGCTAAATACCTATATGAGCAAGGCTAGGGAAGAGAATCTGTGCATAAATCTTGGAAGGATAAGAAGGAGGAGAAGTCTGATCAGAGGAGGAAAGGATTCAAATATCCCTTCAATAGGAATGAGTCTAATAGAAATAATCAAGATCAGTATGCTAAGGGTGAATCCAAGAAACAAGACTTCTTGGGAAAAAGAGGAATACAACCAATCCAATGTTGGGGATGCAAAGAAGATCACATGTACAAGGATTTCCCATGTAGAAAGGATAGAGTAAAGACTATGCACAACGTCCAAGAGGCTACAACARTCGAAGATATGGGAAGGATTTATGTAGCCTTAGATGATTGACAAGCGGAATACCAGTCCAATATGATTGAGGTGGAAGGTAAGATCATAAATCAGCCTATTTCTATTTTAATTGATTCAGGAGCAAGTCATTGTTACATTGATCCTAAAATAGTGGATAGATTACATTTGGAGAAAAGTAAGCTTGGAAAATCAAGTTTGGTTCAGTTAGCCACTGGAACCAAAAGGAGAATCCATGATATGGTTATAAGTTGTTCCATAAGTCTTAATGGTGTGAATACTAGTGTTGATCTGAATATCATACCCTTGGGGTCTTATGATATTCTAATTGGATTGAATTGATTGGAAAAGCATCATGTTGTCCTAGATTGTCATGGAAAGACATTTACCTGTCTTGATGGAGATGGAAAACAGAGCACTGTGAAAAGAGTTCCAAGACCCATCTCTATAAGGGATATKTCATCCTTACAGTTAAAGAGATGTTTTAGAAAAGGATGTCAATTGAATGCAGCTCATGTGGAATAGCCAGAAAATACAAAGGGGCCAAGCCTTGAAGATTTCTCGGTACTATTGGAATTTGAAGATGTATTCCAAGAAATACCAAGGCTTCCACCAAGAAGGGAGATATATTTCTCAATTGATTTAGTGCCAGGATATTCCCCGGTGTCAGAAACACCTTACAGAATGATCACACCAGAGTTAAAAGAATTACAAATGCAGTTGGAGGAATTGTTGAATAAAGGGTACATACGTCCAAGTGTTTCACCTTGGTGAGCACCAATACTTTTTGTCAAAAAGAAGGATGGAACCTTGAGGTTGTGTATTGACTTTCGACAACTAAATAAGTATGCTATAAAGAACAAGTATCCTCTACCCATTATTGATTACCTCTTTGATCAGCTAAGAGGAGAAAATATATTTTCAAAGATTGACCTGACATCGGGATACCATCAGGTAATAATCAAGGAAGAAGACATTCATAAGACAACATTTAGGACTAGGTATGGGCATTATGAATTTGTAGTGGTGCCATTTCGACTGACCAATGCACCAGTTGTCTTTATGTGCTTAATGAATGGCATATTCAGAAATTATTTGAATATGTTTGTCATAGTATTCTTGGATGACATACTTGTCTATTCCAAGTTTGAAGAGGAGCATGAACATCACTTAAGACTGGTATTGCAAGTGTCGAGAGAACATCAGTTGTATGTCAAGGTGAGTAAGTGTTATTTTTATCAAAAGAAGATCCATTACTTGGGACACATTATTTCAGAGTAGGGCATAGCAGTATATCCAGAGAAGATTGAATCCATTAGAGGATGGCCAACACCCAGAAATGTGTCAGAAGTCATATATTTTATGGGATTAGTTGGTTACTACAGAAGGTTCATAGTAGGGTTTTCTAAGATTGCTCATCCCATTACTTCTTTGCAAAATAAGGGAACTAAATTTGAATGGACACCTAAGTGTGAAGAGAAATTTAATTTGTTGAAGGAATTACTTACTAGTGCACCTGTGTTAAATATTGTTGACCCAAATGAAAGTTTTGTGGTATGTACAGATGCATGTAAGAAAGAACTTGGGGGATTCCTCACGCAAAATGGACATGCCATTGGTTATGAGTCCAAAAATCTTAAGGAACATGAGAGGAACTATTCCACGCATGACTTGGAGCTTGTTTCCATTATCCGCGCCTTGAATATGTGGAGGCATTATCTCATGGGGAAGAGATTTGAATTAAGGACAGACCACATTGGCCTGAAGTATCTTTTTGAACAGCCAACCTTGAATGCCAAGAAAACAATATGGTTGGAATTTTCAAGTGAATATGACCTCAATATCAAGCATATCAAAGGAAAAGAGAATAAATTTGTCGATTCACTTAGTAGAAGAGTGCATCTCGTGGATGATACTACTGTCAGTATGCCTCAGTTAGACTTGAAGAGTAGAATTAAAGATGATCTTGTTACATATCATCATTACCTACAGGTAAAGGAAAGCTTACAACAAGGAGATGTATAAAAAAAAATAAAGGAGTATGAGATAAAGGAAGATGGATTACGTATGCATAAGAATAGAATCTATGTTCCTAGTTCTAGAGAATAGAGAAAATTGGTATTGAAGGAAATGCATGATGTTCCGTATGATGGACATCTCGGTTACCAGAAAATGATTACAGTAGTAAGAAGCCAATTCTTTTGCCGGGAATGAAAAAGGATGTTGTTGATTACATTGCTCAATGTATGGAATGTCAGAAGGTGAAGGTTGAGCATAGGCACCCATCGGGTTTGTTGTAGCCATTACCAATCCAAAAGAAGAAATGGGAAGTGATAATCATTGATTTCATAACTAAATTACCCAGGACAACAAGGCAACATGATTCAATCATGGTAGTGGTTGACAAATTAACAAAGGCTGATCATTTTGTTCCTATAAAAAAAATGCATAGAGCGGCTAATATTGCAGAGGTTGACATGAGGGAGATTGCTAGGTTGCATGGGATACCTAGGACAATTGTCTCGGATAGAGATACAAAGTTTACCTCCAAATTTTGGACAGGATTGTTTAAAGAATTTGGTACAAATATAAACTTTAGCACATCATACCATCCACAATCAGATGGGAAAATAGAGAGGGTCAACCGAGTAATTGAAGATATGTTGAGAATGTATGTGATGGATAAGCCATCTAAGTGGGAAGATTACTTACACTTGGTTGAGTTTTCATATAATAATGGGTATCAATCTTCATTGAGAATGAGCCCATTTGAAGCCTTGTATGGTAGGAAATGCAATACTCCAGTGAGCTAGGACAACCCAGCAGATAGAGTGGTACTTGGGCCAAATTTTCTCAAGGATATGGAAGACCAGATGGTTAAGATTAAGCGGAATTCAAAGGCAACTTAGGATAGACAGAAAGTTTATGCAGATAAGAACATGAAAGTTAGAGAATTTAAAGTAGGGTAGCATGTACTTCAGAAAGTGAATCCCAAGAAAATCTCTTTGAAATTGGGTAGTTGTACAAATATGGTAGCCAAATTCTGTGGTCCATTTGAAATATTAGACAGAATAGGGCCAGTTGCATACATGCTTTCGTTTCTTGCTTCCATGAATGTGCATAATGTATTACATGTATCTTTGCTAAAGAAATATGTACACGATCCTAACCATGTTATTGATTGGCATTTGATTCAGGTAGAGACAGAGGGAGACTCTCAGGTCCAGCCAGTGCGGGTATTGGATAGAAAAGTAAAAATTCTCCAAAATCAAGTTATAGAGCTGGTAAAAGTTCAGTAGACCTACTACGGTCCTGAAGATGTTACCTGGGAGCATGAAGATGCCATGCGAGAAAACTACCCATAGCTTTTTGAATAAATTTTGATACTTTGATCTCTATTTTTTATATGAACTGAGGACAGTGCCAAAATAATGGGGATGGGATGTAACACCCCAGGTTTTGAGCCCTATATTAAATAATGTATTTTGTTAATTGTCAAGAGGCCAGAGGGACCAAACAATTAAAAGAGGCCAGTATGCCTAAGAAATGTAATGTTTTGATCATTATTAATAATAAACACATTGTTGGTTGCTAGAAGGATAATGACTAGAGTTATAGAGGGTTGTGATTCCACAAGAGAGGGGGATTGAGGGGATAAATGTTTATTTCCTATTTTAATTACCCTTTTTTCTAAGGGAGTGGATCAGTTATGTGAGATTCTTGGGGGATTCCAGGAGATTCTTGATTCCCCACAAAATACTTAAACCCACCCCTGATCTATTGGGGGGTTCGCTCATTCACTCGTTCACTTGCTAACTGGTTCATTCGTTCACTCGCTTGCCAAATCGTTCTTTCATTCCATTCTTACTTGTCACTCATTCATCCTTCCTCATCTATGTCTTGGATTGGGGAAAGGGAAATGAACTGCCAAATAGTAGCCATGGTATTGTTGGTTGTAGTGGTCGCAGGTGTAATCTAGCCATGACTTGAGGCCTACATATCTGAGATGTGTTGGCTTGTGTCCGTCTTTTTTCACAGCTGCGAGTCCTAAAAGTTCCAGCATGGATATTATGGACCAGTTATGTTGGAGCCCTGGAATGAGAAGGACTGTTTGAGGAACTGTATGGAAGAGAAGGGTGGAGGTCCATTCTCTTGGGTAGTGCAGGCTGGGTAGAAGAGAGTTGGGCACTTAGATTGCAGCGAGTGCTGGGAAATCCTATGAGAGCTTGAATGTTGACTGGTTTGGGAAGCCAAGTAACACTTTGGAACTGTTCTTGTGGATTCATATCATTGGCTAGGGGGTGACACTGCTATTGAGATTTGGAACAATAGTGTCTATGGTTGGGTGGAACGTCCTTGGTCTGCAGCCAGTTGGTGTCTTGTTTATAAAGATAAGTGCTCTCTATTATGGTATTATTTACTTGTATATGAATGTATTTCGGCGTGTATTTATTTATTGTTTAATTAAATATTTAGAATTTGCATGCTTGCTGGTTATTGTTTTTCATGTCATTAGATCTTTTCTTTTGTGCATACTTATTAATTTAAAAAGGTATCGGTAAGAGAAAGAATTCCAAGGGTGGATTGAAGGTAGCGTACCCAGCCTATGGGTGGCGGGGTATTTTACAGAGCTACAGACTCTACTATTCAACTCGTAATGAAGTTTGATGATATTGATGTGAGACCACAACTTCCATATCACATACCATTTCAGATAGGGGTTGTTTGCAACAATATCTTAGTTAAGAGAATCGTTGTTGATGAAGGAGATTCCACGTGCATGGTGTCTTTGTCATGCTATAAAGCCATTGGTTCTCTTAAACTTTCCCCTTCTCCTACACTCTTGAATGCCTTTTATGGATGCTCATTTAGGACACATGGTTTGATTCCTTCATGTTCGGTGACACTAGGGAGAAAGTCACTTTGAGTATAGGTTGAAGTAGTAAACTTGTCGCTCAAATATAATCTCTTGTTAGGAAGAAGTTGGACTTACACCATGATAGTTTTTGTCTCGAAAAAATTTCAGATTATATGTTTTCCCCATGAGGGAAGAATCATGACTAACGATCAGGTGGCTTCCAACCTTTATAAAGCGATAGATAATTCTAGGACTATTTTCCCTTGGATTGAAAACTCTCATGAGGCAACTGAGAGAATCAGTTGTGGGATGTACCCTTCGCTAATGGGATCTTTTGATTTTCCTACACCAATTTCATATGTTCACGCTACTCTGATTAATAGGGTCTCTTTGTTTAGGACATCGTATATACAGGACCCATGGACCCTTCCCTCGCCATCTAGTATGGTTGAAGTCTGATTTCATTCTGGAATGTCTGAAACTTTGTCTATAGTTGAATTATCTTATCGATCCATTCAGCGGGACACAACAGACCCAAATCAAACTTTAATGGTCACTGAGGAGGATGATCTCTTTCCTAAGCCTATCTGGGCTCAAAACTCTTCAAGCTCTCAAGAATTTTTAAGTATTGTCTTTCCTTCAGACGAAGCAATTATTGAGGAAATGGATGGAGCCAAAAGGCCATGGGAGGATTTGCATTATAGATCACATTTCCTTCCTGAACTCAGTCAAGTAGAGAGTGGAGAGTTCAATTCAGTCGTTGTTGGAAGTGTTGATGGAGTAGTTGTTATAGGAAAAATCGATATGTGCAGACACTAACTGATCTCCCTAGATCCACCTAGATCTAGAACAAAATAGGACAGGACGTGACACTTTCCCTAAGTTACAATCATTGAATTTACCATCAAGGAAGGAGTAAGTGGCATACCTTAAGATATAGATTCCTTATGTCTTTGTTTTCCTTGCTTCGCTTCGGAGGCCTTGTAATATCAGATCTATAACAACACAAATCGACCAAGGTGAAAGAAACAATAATACATTCAATGAAGACCTAAACATGTGATCAAGGAGTCATGTAATAAAATAAGAGTGATTTTATGGGAAAGGGACATGCCACTGTATTATATTAAACGAAAGTAGAAGATACAACCAGATCGCCTTGATGTCACAAGCCTCCTTTCGGTGGTCCCTTGCTCCAACACACACATTTGCTCCAAAATTGTATGAAGAATATCCACTATGGCTTGATGGACAAATGGAAGCCTCAAGCATCAATTCAAACAGGGCTTCTCACACAATTTTGAAGCTATCCTTTCATCAATTCTTTATTCAATCTTTCTTAACCTCTTCCATGAGAAACCTTTCAATATATAGGAGAAGGAGAGATGGTTAAAAGGATGAGGATGATCCCACTAAATCTAAGAAGTCAGTAGGATGCCAACTATGCGAATGCCAACTCATTTCTAGAAGATCTTCTTCTAGAACCTTCATAACAGCTTCTTCCCTTTTTATCTTTGAAACAAGTTCGCACCCTATCTATAGAGCAAACTGTGAACCCCTCGCAGTCCAGGTATAGAGCAACCTGCGAGAATCAAGGTTTTCGCACCCTGCACCATATGCAGCGTGCGAACTCACTTTAAAAGTATGCTTTGTAGAGGGAGACAAAAGTCACTTTTCTCGAGCAAAAATTCTTTATGGGAGCTTGAACACATCACTGTAGAGATATTACCAGAGTGAACAAAATCATGTGTAATAGAATTCCCCCCAAAGTATGAGGCTGGAACTTGTGACAATCTAAATACCTTCTAAAATGCATGTGTGTGTTAGAAACAAGGATCGCACCTAATCGGAAACCTGCAAACAATCAAGCATCTAAAGAATATAATACCAGTTCTGAGGTAGACATTCCCATTCTCAGACCACAAATGTATGAAATCACAAATGTAGGTCATGGCCACCAATCATACACCGTGGATCCATGTCTTCAAAATGCTACATAGCCACTAGGAATACACTATGGATCTATGTGTTAAAAGACTCAGATTAGGACATAGCCATGTGACATACAAAGTGGATCTATGTGTCAATACAAATCATGAATTCTCCATCGCAACCTGGACCAAAAAGATGAGACCCAGGGTCTTCAATCCCGTCGTCTGAAAGTATGAATCTAGCCATGTGATTACATGTGTCGAAGTCAAACATGGTAGAAACCACTTGATTATCGGACATTGATGAAAATCGTTAACAAGTGTGAGTAAAATCACCATTGATGTCAATGACTCCCAAGGTACCTAAGTACAATCCGAACGAATGTGAATAAATGAGTTGAAGTCAAACACTCGGTGAAATCTCTTGATCAGGGACCAATGATGTGAATCCACTATCGAAGGCGAAGAGACCCACCATTAAGGCATGCAGGTTCTAAGGTACTAAATGATTTATAAGTCTTATTCCCAGATAACGAGTTGAAGTCGACGGAAAAAGACTCGTCACGGGAGGGCCTTGATGTATCCCCCATCAATGACACGAAATAAGTAATAGATTTTTTAGGATGAGTCAAAATACGAATATAACTTGAAACTAACACAGGGAAGGCCGACACAGTAA
>ML781560.1:273782-297623 GCA_009831015.1 Picea engelmannii | reverse complement strand
TGATAGGCGGATTCAACCGGACTCAAAGGCATTTGTTCGTTGTAGCGAAGACAATCACCAGGGTCAGGTACAATCCATGGGTCGTGAGACGCAGGGGATTCTCGAACCGAGGTGGAAATCATGTTGATCAAGGTGACAAATGGAGGGGGAATGTCAAGTGGTGGGATTGGGAATGTACCCATCAAATTAGAATCTTTAAGAAGACCCACAAAGACATTCTTGTACCCAGGGGGTGTTTTTGAAATGAAAGGTATGTTGCCAGTATGAGAATCAGAGTTAAAGAAGGCTAGTTGATCTACAATAACCACTTTTCCTTGGTGTGGGAAATGTAACACACGGAAAAGTGTGGAGACAACTGCATGCATGGAATCAATCCAGCTATAGCCAAGTAAGAGGTTGTAATCAAGAGGTGCATCGAAGACCTCAACTTCAACGTTGACCGTTTTGCCTTCTAACGTAATAAGCAACGAAGGAAGAACACCATATGGTTTAAATCCAGAGCCATTAAAGGCTTTGAGCATGTTGTGTGATTTAGTTAAGGGAGGAGAGCTAATGGATTTCCAATAGGAAACAGACATGATGCACGTCAAGGCACCTTCATCAATAATTGTTCTACAAATGTTCTTGTCTGCGACAACAACTTGTATTTGAAAAGATAGTTGAGGAGGTAGCCTTGGAATGTGATATTCTAGGTCAAAGATTATGAAGTTTGTATCTGTGGGGTTGATTCCACCAATAGCCTTTAACAGTGACTTCCATTGCGCAGGGCAACTTTGAAGGACTTCTAGAGCCGACATCACAGAGGGTGCTTGCGCAAGATCTTCTACAATGTTGTAGTTTTGGGCAACATGCGCATGAGGGATGAAGGCAGACTTTCGAACAATGCCCTTTGGAGGAGGGTGGAGAACTGAGCCGAGGCTCGGTCATTCAAGATGAAGAGGATCGTTGGGAGGTGAAGTCATGGGAGTTGGTTGTACCAATGAAAGTGGTGTATCATCAAATTTCTCCTTGGAGGGGGGATAATCTTTGGCCCGAGTGGCGATAGCAATGTCATTTTTCTTTGAATCACCCGTGCACATTAGGACGTATGAAGTAGTAGAAGAGGAGGGTTTTTCATGGATGGCCAATTGGGCCTGTTGCTGAGAAGGGAAAGGTTGTGACAAGACGGCAGGTGTAGGGGGGTTTTCCTCCAACTGGAGGTTGTGTCCCAATTGGGAATTGACCTCCAAGTGGGGGTTGTCCTCCAACCGGGGGTGGTGTGTTGACTGGGATTTGAACTCCATATGGGGGTGGTGTCCCAATGTGGGTTTGGCCTCCAGGTGGGGGTTGTCCCCTAAACTTAAATTGTCCACCAACAGGAATCTGATAATTAGGTGTGAAAGACTGAGTAGTACCACTAGGGTCAGCTCCGCTGGCAGAAGGCAGATAAGACCTTCCGGAGGGGACATGAGGAAGTGTCAGAATAAAACCGGCAAAATTATTGTGTCCAGGAGGGGGAAAAAATATAGCAGCTCCATATTGACCCTGAGTAGGGTTAGGGATAGAATCATTTAATGCATTATACCCAGGGGAATGGGCGGGGTAGGTCTAGGTGAAAGTGGTGTGCCAATTGGAGCTTGGTTAGCCACCATATTCTCGGTGGGATTATTCGTAGCATCTGGGATCATTGGAGAATGGTCCATTTGAAGGGGGGTGGTCATGTTTGGGTCAATTGATTGGGTGTCTGATCCAAAAAAGAGATAGGCAATCGTAAGGATGGTCAGTTCTATGGGCATTGTGTCTGTATCAGATGTTTTGGGTAAGTCGGCTTCGACAGATATATTGACACATGTTTGTGGGTTAAAAAAGTCTTGCACCGTACGGGGTGGGGTTTGAAATATGTCAGTACTCCAAAAAGGATCCTAGCCTTCAAGGCCTGTGAAAGGTCCGGTCACTATTCCAGAAGTTTGAACAACAAGATCTCCGGATGAATTTAGACGGAGAATATGTCTCATGGAACTGGGAGGAAGTCGGAGAGATTCTATAGAATTTGTAACTTGGAATTGATCTAAGGATTCATTTCTTTCCACTCATGGAGTGGCAATGTCTTGGACTTCACTCTGTTGAGGAGAGCCCTCTAGTGGGTTGGTAGGAAAGGGTTGAGAACCTTCCAGATCTTCTGGGGATAGTCCTTGCATTCTACATGAGCGGCGTGGAGGTTCAATGTTGGCTGAGCTAAATATCTGACAAAAGAAACTCTATGGCCAACTATGGAAATGAACAACACGCACTAATATAATCTAGGAATCAAACCAAGCAAATGAAACCTTCTTATTTCGAGGTCACTAGTTGGTGATGAAGCCCAATGTCGTGAAATCGAGACAAGAGGGGGATGGGATAGGGTGGAAAAGTTACGTTGGTGACATGCTTAACATTCTTATGCCTTGGTGCAAGCTTCCACGCAGTAATTTTGGATTTACCCTCCAAGGAGCCTGAGTTAGTTTGGCCAACGTTGATTCTAGGTACCATGAAGACTTTCCCCTCCACAGTCACCTTGTGTAATACCCTAAGAAGATAGGCCACTAAAGTTACCACCAACAACAATGATGCATGGGGAGACAGTCGACAGTCCGATCCACACGCAAGGGCAGAGTATTGAGCCCAAAATCAACTTGAAAGGATTCCACTCATCATTGTGGGTATACCTTCAAGCGACCCCCATAATATGTGCAATCTCTACACTGAGACCAACAAAGCAGGGTGAGTAACTCTACCAATCTCAATGCGACCTCAAGTTTGACCCTTGTGTGAGAAGGGCTTCCCAGGACAAAATGTTGCAAATGGATTTCAACACTCCCTATCACAAGATACTATTGTGTGTTTTGTGCTTTGGATAGTGTGTCTCACAGCCTATTCCAAAGCGCTAGCCTAGCTAATGTTGGTGTGAAAGATCCTGGAAAATAAAAGTTACTAAGTAAATTTTATGATTACGCAGTGTTTTTATGGGTTGTTGTTTACGCAAGAGGAGGATGGAAAAGAAACCAATGTTGTTGAGACCTTGACCCAAAAGGATGCAAATAGAGATGAATGATGCAAATTTTCATTCAATGAACTCTATCTACTATAGGGAGAAGGTGTTTTTCTGGAATAATAGAAGCTACGAAATGTATTTTTCCTTCTTGAACAGAATTGCAAACAACCATGAAAATGAAACTTTTTTTATTTTCTCTTCTTTAAAAAAAAAAAAAAAAATTCCTTTGAATGCAAAATCTTCTTATGAATGATTACTCAACAATAATGAATGGCTTTAATTTTTCTTTCACAAACCAAAACAGGGATGTAAGGAAGAAATCACAAGTAATCAATGAAGATTGATACACTCAACACGCACCCAAATCAAGCTTTCAATGTAGATAAAAATAAAAATGACAAGAAAGTAGTTTGTCAAATGCAAATAAACAAAGGACTTTCTAGTCAGTAAACAATCTAAAAAACACAATCAATCCATAACTTTAAATCCAATCAAAATACTTTTAATCAGACAAGCACTCAGATCTCAGAATCAGAGAGTATACCCTTGTTGATAAAAGGTCAAGAAGTAGGAGCTGGAAAAAATGATTTTGAATAGTTTATGATCTCTGAAAACCAATTAATGAAAATATTTGAATTCAGCAAACAGTCAAATAATGGAACAAGAAGTTCCTCCTAGATAATGAGACAAATCTGGGCATCAACAAGACAGGAAAGCCTAAGTCCAAACAAAAATTTCAAATGGGTTTGCAACCTAGCTATAGGGGTCAGTGTGAAAATCAGTGGAGTTCACAGGCTGGACACAGGTAGGGTGCGAACATGTCGCAGTAGTTTAAATATTGGGGTGAAAAAATCAAGGGTTTTCGTAGGCTCAAGGCAGGTACAGTGTGAGACTGTTTGTAATCAAAGAAATTTGGAAAAAGGGACAAAAATCTAAGTGAACGTGTAGGTCCAGAGAGTCTATGTGGATCTCCCACAGACTCAGAGACTGGTTGGAAATGAAAAAAGATAGGCTAAGAGAAAATGGCCAACAAAAAACCACAAAACGGGATCTCCCCAGTGGAGCCACCAATTTTGTTATAGGAAAAATTGGTATGTGCGGACACTAACTGATCTCCCTAGATCCACCTAGATCTAGAACAAAATAGGATAGGACATGACACTTTCCCTAAGTTACAATCATTGAATTTACCATCAAGGAAGGAGCAAGTGACATACCTTAAGATATAGCTTCCTTATGTCTTTGTTGTCCTTACTTCACTTTGGCGGCCTTGTAATATCATATCTATAACAATACGAATTGACCAAGGTGAAAGAAACAATAATACATTTAATGAAGACCTAAACATGTGATCAAGGAGTCATGTAATAAAATAAGAGTGATTTTATGGGAAAGGGACATGCCACTGTATTATATTAAACAAAAGTAGAAGATACAACCATATTGCCTTGATGTCACAAGCTTCCTTTTGGTGGTCCCTTGCTCCAACACACACATTTGCTCCAAACTTGTATGAAGAATATCCACTATGGCTTGATGGACAAATGGAGGCCTCAAGCATCAATTCAAACAGGGCTTCTCACACAATTTTGAAGCTATCCTTTCATCAATTCTTTATTCAATCTTTCTTAGCCTCTTCCATGAGAAACCTTTCAATATATAGAAGAAGGAGAGATGGTTAAAAGGATGAGGATGATCCCACTAAATCTGAGAAGTCAGTAGGATGCCAACTATGTGAATGCCAACTCATTTTCTAGAAGATCTTCTTCTAGAACCTCTGTAACCTATTCTTCCCTTTTTAGCTTTGAAATAGGTTTGCACCCTATCTATAGAACGAACTATGAACCCCTCGCAGTCCAGGTATAGAGAAGCCTATGAGAATAAGGGTTTTTGCACCTTGCACCATATGCAGCCTACGAACTCACTTTAAAAGTATGCTTTGTAGAGGGAGCCAATAGTCACTTTTATCAGGGAAAAATTCTTTATGGGAGCTTGAACACATAACTATAGAGATATTACCAGAATGAACAAAATCATGTGTAACAGTAGTCAATCCCTTGGCTGGACATGATTTCTATGCTGAAGGAAACATGGCTAACATATAGGAAATGATCCTAGTCAACATTTCCAAGAATCCTAAAATTTTCAAAAACATCTTTATCAGAGCAGAATGCTCACAGGATGAGATCACTCAATATTAGACACTCTTTAAGTAATTTTGAAATGTGTTCATATCATCCTTGGTGAGGGAAGCATAGGACTGTAAATACCAATGAGGCAACTACCATCATCTTGTATAACCCTAAAGACCAATGAGACTGTTATAGCACAAGTTGTAGGTTGGGAAAATCCCGACCCAACCACAAAATCATGTGCTACAACTATGGGACACTACATCCAATGTCACCTCGATGTAGGTCCCGCACTTGGGGGGTGACTAAGGTCACTCCTAGGAGGTGATCATGAAGACCCTAGGGTGAATAAGAAGGATGAAGGGAGGTGTAAGGATAATTCCCCTAGAAGATCAAGTGATGTAAGAATATATTGGTTTAAAATGGTAAGTGAATAGAGGTAAATGGATACCGAGTAAAGAGATAGTTGTCGGTGCACCTGTACCTACCCAAGACACAAGAAAAGACAATTTTCCAACCAATTATAGTAATGGATCATCAAGTTAAGCTCGTTGTCCCTAAAATATAGCATCATACAAGTTAGTAAGTCAAGAATAGATTACATCTAAATCAACAAGTAAAAGGTCTATATTAGTTAGCAATGTCAGCAATAAAACTAATAACCAATGTGGACCAAAAATAGCACTTCAAGACTGAATAAAGATGGTTGTCATAAAAGTAAATTTTTGCAGAAGTATATAATCCTTATGGTTGTAGCATTCAATGAAGTACAACATCAAATCTGACCATCAAAAAGTGCCAAAAGCTATCCCAATAGATGCACCTAGGTTAGTAGGTTAAACTAGAAAAGTTAGAGGGTTAGTCTAGGGTTAATTTGTGAGGTATTAGCGGTTAGGGTTACAGTTTAAAGAAGCCCTAATGGTTGTAGGTTAGTTTTAATACAACAATAATATTTTGTGGGAGAAAAAGGATGCCTTAAGGGAGGAAGAATGTCCAAGGAATGAAGATCATTATCCAAAAGAGACAACTTCAAAAATTGAAATTTGTACGTTTACCAAGGCAATAATTTATTTCTCCCATGCAATAAGTAAATGACTAGTGCCTTTAAGAAAGGGTTAATGGAGTCAAGAGAACATGAAGAATCTATATAGGCTACTTCCTTGCGGGTGTAAACCCTTTTACTCCCCAAGGAAAGCTTCTCTTAGCTAGGGTTTTAACTAGGAGGGTGTATGCAATTATACTCCTCTTAGTAAACCCTTATGAAGAAATATCCCCCTAAAAATAAAATGGTGGAAACACAAGTAGGGGTGTATGGAACCTTCAAGCATTAAAAGACAATACAATATATACTGACCACCAAAACAATTAATGAAAAAATACTTCCAAGGCTAGTGCACCATCTCCATCAACCATAACCAAGACATAGCCATAAAAAAAATCACAAGAGAGAGAGAGAGAGAGAACTAGCCAAAGAGAGAAAATTTTAGTCCAAGAGCCTCTCACAATGGAGAGTTATGATAAATATGAGATATTATGATCTCTATTTATAAAAAAATGTAACTAACGTAGTTTGTCCACGCATTTTAGGGTAAAACACAAGATTAGGGATTAACAACCCTAATCCTTCCCCTTTTAAAACATAATATTAAACAATTCCTTTAAAATTTCACTTTTGCACAAATAAAACCCTAATTTAGAATGATGTCACCCCTTTAGGGGAATTTTTGGAATTAGGAGCAAGTCATTGGTGTAGGAGGAGGGTGTCTAGGCTTGTGAAAGACATGTTTCAAGCATCCAAATATATCCTTCAAGGTCAAGACCTCAAACCCGTCAAAACATCCAAGTGTCAATGCATATGATCTCACCGCCATGCCCTTGCCCCCAACACATGACATCATGCTATAAAATAGGATGTTTTTCCCCTGGGAAAATCGTTTGGCAAGTGAGGGTTGGGCTATGTCATCCAAGTCATCATCAAGGCCTTCCAAGTTTGATATTTCTCATCCGACATGAGGGCCCTTGGCATCCAACCTGTGGGCTTGTATCCCCATGGAATCCCAAGCTAGGCTTGTTCTCCCAAAGTTGTCCACCAACTAGGTCCTACAAAGACAAATGAGCACGTCCCCCAAGGATTTCAAGTTATAACATCATGATAACTGAATCCAATCAATAAATACCCCATCAAATCAAGTGCATCAAATATCACTGTATAAAAAAATTAACATCTCAAAGACACTATGTGACTTGTCAAGCTTGAATATGGGAGGGTTGATGAGGTGTCCTATTGGGTAGATCTTACCCTAGGTCAAGGATATTTTCCAAGTGATTCCTCTATAAGCCATGAAAGTGGATGAAGTGGTTGGGGTCAAGACTCAATCAGCATAGGGATCATGACATATAAGGGGTTGTAGTGTCTCATTCATGGGTGCCTTTGTAGAGGGTGTGTGGTACCTTCGTCCGCAATGCAATTTTTCCAAGCCCATCAATTTCCTTTTATCTTTCTTTCTTTATTTTCTTTCAATATAGCATAAGGAGAGGTTGAAGGTCACTTCCCTAGTGTTTTGACCAGATGATGGAAATGTCACCCACAAACACCTAATGGAAATGAGAAGGTTGGCTCATGATGAGACCCCCTTTCTCTCAGCCATGCAAATGAGAGTCATTATCTTGGTTTGGTGGCCAGATGATGGTAATGTCATACCACTAGATATTAATGGATGTGATAGGTCCACTCATGATGAGATCTATACTTCAACCAACATTTTAAGAATTATTTATTATATTGTGGGTCCCCTTTACTCAAAGATAAGTTTTTTATTGATTTCTCGGGTGATCCCTGGGCAAAGCATATGGAAGGTTTATACGAGGATTTTATATTTTACCCAACACCAACCCCTCTGGGCCTTTAGCCCCTTCTTCCCATAGAATGAGGGACAACCCCTTCTTGGGTCAATACACCCTAAAATCCCAAGTGATAAGGAAATGGAGGGGAATAATGATGGAAAGTGGTAAGTATGGTTAGGAATGGTACAATGGCTCATTAAGGGAGTTCCTAGTATAAAACCCATTCCCAAAGAATACCACTTACTAGGGCACAATGTCAACCACCAAGGTGAAGCAGGGAAAAAGGAATAATGTCCAAGCATATATCATGAAGTCTAGAGAAATATAATATACAACATAATCAAATGGATTGAATATTGAAATGATGCTCACCATAATACTGACGTGTACCTCATGGAGCAAGGCCCACTACCTTTCGAAAGCCAGCTGGTGTGGTGGATGCCATTTGCAAACCTGTGACCATCTATGGTGGTTGTTGTGTTTGTTTTGTCACTTGGGTGAGAAAAACAAGGTCATTTGCATGCCTAGTTGGGCCTACTAGACAAGACAGAGGTTAGTTCATGGGTTAAACAAACCAAACACATGAAATAAACAACCAAATACACTAAAAAAACTAAGGAAATAAAACTAGAATGCATAAGAAACTTTTAGAACCATAAACAATCAACCTATGACCAAGATTATGCCACCAATGGATAAATATATTAGTTGGAAAACCACCATAGAGAAAAATGAAGACTTATGAGTCCCCTCTTCCTCCTTGGGAGGGCTCTTGAGTTCCCTAATGGAGAGCTCTTCTTACAAATGGAAGGAAAATGGAAAATGATGAAGAAAATCAATGCCTATTCCCTCAAGAGGTGAGTGGAATAGCCTATTGGAGTGATGCTAGAATGATCCTAGGAGAAAAGAGGATTCTCAAGGGAGAATTGAGGCAGCATAACAATACTAGGAAGATCTTGGTTTCTTATTGCACCCATGGTCTCCATTTATAGCATTTCTTCAAGGAAATATTCAACTGGTTCTTAGTGTGAACAAGGGGCCCTTTAGGGCACCATTTGGTCCTTGACCAGCCCCCCATTCATATTCAGATCAGATATGAAGGTCAAATCAAATTGGGATATGGTCCATAAGTGGTTGAGGGGCCAACAAGAACCATAAATGTGTCGTTCACAAGAGTGCGTGGTTTTTCTCATACACAGTCGTGCATATTGCGCATTGTGCGCTCTACGGGCTTCTTTGGCCCACGCATTGTGCGCGCGCTTCCTTTAGTGAGTTTACGCATGTCAATTTTTTGCCCAATTGTATATTTTTTGCCTTTTGGAAATGCATTTTGGTGTTGCAGGTGAACTAATAGTTGTTTGGCATTGTTGTATTTATGTAATCATTTACGTGTGATGTTGTGGATGAAATTTCAATGATAACAGATGTTATAGCAATATTTTCCTCACCCTATGCAATCTTTCATAGAGGGCCTTATTCCATTTCCCTATGCAGACTTATCTTCCCTGTTGATAAAATCCAAAGACAAAAATAAATAGTTTTCCACTTATACGCATCTTGCACACCATACAGCGAGCGTATACGCAGGCTGATCCACTGCAGCCCATGTACATTAGGATTTGTGCCAGAAAATGAAAATCAAATGTCAGGTTTCCATGTCATGAAAGGAGATCTCTGATCCTTGGCCTTCCATATACTGGAAACATTCTGACTCGACCCTTAAGTTCCATTTTGAAGGCTATAAATGGGCCAATTCCGAGCTATGGAAAAAAGAGAAAGAATTTAATTTTGAGAGCAAAGTTACTCTGGAAAAATGATTTACTTCATATTGAGTCTACATCCCTTTGTCCTTTACATTTGAACATAGTGTTTAGCCCCCAAGATCTTCCCTTATTGATGGAGAACCTCATTGTCTCCCTTCTATGAGATTTCCTTTGGTGGAGGATTGAAGTGGTGGAGGCCCAGCTGGAAGGAACTTAGTTTCTCAGTTCTGAACCGTGCCGACATGGAAGTCTGTAACATTCTCACTTATGTTGATCATTTATTAATAGAAATACTCTCTTCCCATCCAATTAATGTCTTGCAAATATATGAGTTATTATCCATGGGTGTATTTGTTATGTTTATTAATGGATTATTCTATCTAATGTGCTAACCTTTTATATTAACACCATATGCTTGCTTTGCTTGTTTGTTGAGAACTTGTTGCAGGTATATAGCTTTCGGTCAAAGTGCTCAACGGTGAACTTCATCGAACATCTAGACGAGGTAGGCCTCTTTCTTATATCCCTTGCATATTGGTTTATATAGCATGTTGTTGGGATAGAGTTTATTTCTGCAGTCATTTCTGTCTATTTTAGCCATAGAGATATTTTCATCGTAACAGAATTGGTGACTCCACTGGGGATTGAATCTTCTTTCTTAGGGTTTGGAGTAATTTTCTCCTTAGATTGCTCTTGTTTCTATTGTGTTTCTTGTCACATCATTGCTTGACGGTGTCTGGTCATTCTCGGTATGAGTTCTCAGCCTTTCTCCCTTTCCTAGCCTTGTTTTGAAGCATATATGCTCCTTTTGCCTTGACAGTCACGTACATATGCAGGTTGTCTCACTACAAGATGCATATATACGCTCTGTTTTCCTGAACAGTCACATACATCAATTTGCCTTGCTTGTTTGTAGGGTCTGGTGGTTGTTGGGTGGGATTTGATGTTTGTTGAGTCTACTTAGGTCTATGTAGTGCCTATTGAGTGCTTTTGGGATGATAGGAAACCCTCTTTTGGTTGAATTTATGGGTGGAGTCTTTCTCATTGTATTTTCATTTTTTATTGTTCTTGTACACTGGGTTGAGTGTTTTGTTGCTTGGTATCCTGCTTGAGTTGTCTCTTTTTATACACAGTAGGGTTATATATCAAGTTACTTTTTAGTCCATGCATTTTCAGTTTTGTTATATTGAAAATACAAAAAAATAGGCACTTTGCATTGCTTGGCATTTTTGTCTTTTGAAGACATTTTCATTAGCTTAGTGCATATAGTGAAAGATTGCATTTTTACTTCTAAATTGCAAAGTTGAATTTGAAAATTGCATGGGTTTTTAGAAGCATATCATTCATTGAAAGTTAAAGTTAGGACTTTGCATTGTTTTCATATTTACTTTCCTTGCAGAGTCATAACACCATGAGTTTCACTACCATACATTTTTGAGTAATCACGACCATTAAAATCAACACTATAATTTAAAATTAACTAGTCATGATTTTACTTTCTAGGGTGCACAAACTAGCTTAGGATTTAATGCCTTGGAATAGGATTTTGTGAGTAAACTTCTCCAAGGAAATTAAATTAACATATGTGTCTGAATCAGGGAGTGGAGAAATCTATTGTATAATTGGTAAGATCAGGAGGCTCTGCTCACACCGGAGTTAATAATGAGGTCGCACGAAGTTGGTTGAAGGGATATCCCTCTGATACCTTCCTAGCGTCAGAGATATTTCTAGGGATCTATTTGTATCTAGGGATCTTGCCAGTGCCTTTACCTCTGTGAGAGGCAGTGCTTTCAAGGTTTTGGGATTTGCTACCCTGCCCATATGGTGGACCTGACTTATGATTTCTCGCCTGTGCATCAGTTATACAATGGTTTATTAGTTGCCTGACTTAAGTGTCTCATAGGTTACTTGCAGGGGTTATTTTGCAGGTACCCTGGGTCAGATAAGGGTCGAACAAAACACAACCTTTATGGAGGATTACCTCTCCGGGGGGATCTGGCCGACTGGTTTTTAAGCCCATGAGGGCCCTTATAATTGATTTTGTTACCTTTGATATTTAGCAGGGAGTCTCAGGCCCCTCTTGGGCGAGACATACCTTCTCTAGGGAGGGAGGCCACTCAGCCACTTTACCCCGTTTTCATGTATATTGGTCGTTTGAATTTTGGTGTGCTCTTTGATTACTAGTTGGCCTTAGGATATATTTTTTATCTTTAGAGTCTTAAGTCATCGTGGAGTCGGACCAGCCTCCCCACCGGTCCCATCACTTTTTATAGTTACCACCGGATTTCAAGTCTTTGCCTTCTGAAAGGCATAGATTTATTAGGAGTGGTACACACACATCCACTTTTCAGACTTGTGATCCTACAAGGATGAGTATTGAACCTAGTCTTCAGAACTTTGGGAGCCCTTCGACTCGCATACCTACTATAGTTAATGGAACCCCTTCGACTTTTGAAACCTGTATGGTTGTAGTGTTGGAGGCACCTATCATCACTATGTCCCGGCCTATAGTGAATTCTCAAGCTACCGCCTCGAAACCCTTTGGGTCTCTTGGCCACTCACCGGGCTACAATGTTCAGTCCATCCCTATGGCTTCTAGTCCTTTTTCTTATGGTATGTCCAACTTCACTTCACAKTTTTCGAACTCCATCCCAATTGTTAGTCCTAATTCTATCATTGGTCTTGGGGGTAGTACACCTCCCTACACTCCTTTTTCATTTGGTGGATCTCAAATACCTCAAATGACTCCTAATATGGGAGGAATTCCTTCTTTTAACCCYGGGTCCAATCCTCCTACTTCTGGGTGGAATAATCAATCTCGCGGACAAGTTTCAGCTCATGTTTCTTCCTACAACCCTACCTCCTTGGTGGAGATTCCGACCAATACATTTGGCATGACGAATTCGCCTCTATCCTCCAAGTTCCCACCCAGAGGAGGTCAGTTTCATGCTTTGGGCAACCCCCAACGCGGATCTAATCTTGCTAGGGTAAATTTCTATAATCCTCAACAGAACATTCCTGCTAGAATGATTCTCAACCAACCTTTTATGAATCATCCCGAAGGAGGGCCTTATAATTTTGGATAGGGCCATGGTGTTTACCAAAACCTTGTATGGCCTACAGTTCCTCAAGAACAATCTTTCCCAAGAGCTTGGGTCTAGATGTCGCAACCTTGTCTCCCTTTTCTGGCCATGCTTAATCTACCAGACTTGTCAAAGTTAATGAATGACCCTGTTATTCATGATCCTACATGGCCCCCCATACCCACCAATATTCCTTCGGACATCCCAAAGTTAGAATATAAGGATGGAGAGGATCCTGGTGATCATGTCACTACCTTTCACCTTTGGTACTCATCAAACTCCTTTAATAACGATTCTGTTTGTTTGAGATTATTTCAATGCACCCTCATCGGAGTTGTTGTGAAATGGTATATTGAGCTACTAGGGGGGCATATGGGACTTTTTGTCAGTTGGTGATGGTCTTCCTTAACCAGTTTCCCATTCGTTATGATGTTGGCCTAGAATTGTTGTCAACTTTATGCCAGGATACTGCCACTCATATCTTGGACTGTATCCAAGAGTGGCGTAGAAGGAAGATTTGTATTAAGACCCCTATACCCTCGGCATTTATTTTAGAATGGTTTCTTAAGTATTTGCACGCTCCTATCTCGAAGGATGTTGCTAATTCTAGGGTTACCACTGAGGAAGAGGTGATATTTAGAGCCCAGCAGTTAGACTTGATATATGCTCAGTCTGGGATGTTATACCACCTTCTTCCTGATGCACCACGGTCAACTTATGACCCTAGGAAAAATCTCGGACCTCATGTCGATGAAATTGTAGGTTCCGCCAATGTAAAGTCCACAGACTCGGTGACAACCCATATGAAATAATTATCTCTAAACTAGTCTTCAGGAGGGCCAGCTTCGTTTGTGTCTTCTAACCCCACTCAGTCGATGGATGTACATTCTGTGCAATCATCGGCCAACCCAAATGGTAACCAACAACCAAGAGGGAATAAGAAGAAAGGACGTAATAACCGTAAGGGTGGGAAAAATGGTAATAAACCCAAGGACAATGGTAATAATGAGAAGAAGGGTAATAATGATGGAGAGGGAAAATGCGAGAGACATAAGGTGAAGCTTCCCTGTAATATTTTCACAGATGATCACCTTACTCATTTATGCCCCAAAGTTGTAGAAGTTGTGAGGCTATTATGTCTACCACCCACCATGCTGACGAATCAATTCC
Source organism: Picea engelmannii (assembly GCA_009831015.1). Lineage (NCBI taxonomy): Eukaryota > Viridiplantae > Streptophyta > Pinopsida > Pinales > Pinaceae > Picea > Picea engelmannii. The sequence goes on along the minus strand of ML781560.1, from coordinate 283,621 downwards.
CACATAATCATCACATGGTCTTGAGCTCCTCAAATGTCGAAAATGCGATGGGTGGGAGTCAGAACCAACCATCGCAAGATGGTGACCATTTATGTATCAATATGGTCGATGCAAAATTTAATGTAGCCACTCGATCTCGAGACTATAGCTCTTCACAAGATATTCCTGGTCTAGAATCTCCTCCTCCTCCTCTGGAGATGATTTTACAGATTGAGAAACYAGAGCCATTGCCTTGTATTTCGAAAGGAGTACTCAAGCGCTCTACCCACAATCCAAATACTAGAGTCGCCCAGAACTACTCTATTGTTGAGGACCTAGGTCAAACCCCTTGTGCGATGTCAGCTTTGGAGGTACTCCAAACATGTCCTTCACATAGGAATGCCTTACTCTCTTCTTTAGGAGCTCTAGAATCCAATGGCTCAAAAGTTATCAAGTTTGACATCATGGATGTGAAGCCTCACTTTCCTTACCATGTGGCTTTCCAAATCCATGTGGAATACTCAGAGTATACCATCAAATGTGTGTTTTTTGATGAAGGTGTTGCCACTTAGGTGATGTCCCTGATTTGTTGGAAAGCTCTCAGTTATCTGACTCTTTCCAAGTCATCAAACATGTTGAATTATTTTGACGATCATTCCTTCCTCCCTCAGGGTATTCTCCCTGCCTTTCCGGTCCAGTTAGGTGGGAAGATGGTAGAGGTGGAGGTAGAGGTAGTTGATGCACCTCTTGATTATAAATTGTTACTAGGATGCAATTGGACCTATGTTATGATCGTCGTCGTGTCGTCTGTCTTACGTACTCTTTGTTTTCCTCATGAAGGGAAGATCGTTATGATCGACCAGTTGTCCTTTGCATGATCTAGTCCTAATGTATCTCTTGGACTCCCTGTGATCGACAATTCTCAGCCAGCAACTGAGAATATCGGTGTCAGAATATATTCTTCCCTTATGGGTACTTTCAACTTCACGGCACCGAGTCACCACATTTATGCCATGTCCAGTAGGCCCGTCTCAACAGGGAGGTCCATTCCTTTCCACACTTCTTATTTTAGTGATCCATGGACCCTACCTTCCCCGACTTCATCTTGTGAAGGTCATTTGCATGTTGGGATGGCCATGCCACTATCGGTAGCAAAGATTGTGTATCAATTTTTTCTTGACTCTTCCGTAGATCTTGATCCTATTCCCTCAACGATGGACGAGGAGGATCTCGTTCTTAGGCCAGTGTGTGCCACTTCATTGTATTATTCACATGATTTCCTCGATGAGACTTTTCATTTGGATGAAGCTATCATCGAAGCCATGAATGGTTCCGAAAAACCTTGGGATGATATGCATCATCGCTCTTATTTTCTCCCAGAGCTTGAAAGAATCGAACAAGATGATTTTCAATCTACTTTGAGTGAGATAGCCGGTCATGTCGTATTTCCATTTGATACGCATGGTATTTATGCCAAAGGAAACATGGCGAGTATTTCTCCTATAGTCACGATCGACATCTCTCGTACCCCTGGCAAGGTTGAAAACGTAAATATCGGTGCAGATTGTTCACCAGAAGAAATCTTGATCTACATCAAACTCTTCAAGGAATTTTGAGATGTATTTGCTTGGTCATATGAAGAGATGTCAGGAATCGACCCTTGTATTGTCGAATATGAGATTAAAACTTATCCAAATGTTAAAATTGTTCGGCAAATTCTTAGAGTTGTCAACCCTCGAAAGGCCATTGCTATTAAGGCAGAGATGGAGAAGCTACTTAATGATGGCTTCATCTACCCGATTCCCATAACTGAATGGGTATCCAACCCCATTCCTATAGATAAGAAGCAAGGAACCATCCGTGTAGGTATGGATTTTTGTGACCTGAATAAGGCCTCTCATAAACACAACTTCATGACACCTTTCATCGATCAAATTCTTGACGAGTGTGTGGGAAGCAAAGTATTTTATTTTATGGATGGATTTTCAGGGTATAACCAAATTCAAATCAAACCTAAGGATCAACACAAGATGAAATTTATTTGTCCTTGGGGTACTTTCTCATATCAAAAAAAGCCTTTCGCCCTTAAAAACATCGGAGCAACCTTTCAACATGCCATGACTTTCGCTTTTCACAATCTTAAGCACATAGTTGAAGCTTACCTTGATGATATTGTTTCTCAGTCTCATAAGAGATCGGATCATGCTACTCACCTTCGTCTTGTTTTTGAAAGATGTTGTTACTATAGAATCCAGTTGAACCCTCACAAGTTCATCTTTTGTGTTAAGTCTGGTCATCTTTTGGGTTTTCTAGTTTTCGAGACCAGTATCATGGTAGATCCACTAAAGGTTGAGGCAATACTTCGGTTGCCTCCCCCACACACGATTAAACAACTTCAAGTTTTACAGGGAAAAGCTAACTTTCTTCGTCGGTTTATAGTGAATTATGCCAATATCACTAAAGGTTTCATGAATCTCTTGAAGAAGGACACCCTTTTTATCTGGGATGAGCGAGCCCAGGAGTCCTTCGATGCTTTGAAGAAAGATTTGGTGTCGACGCCTCTACTGAAACCTCCTGACTATAGTGATATTACTTGCTTTATATCACCACGTCTAAGGATACGATTGGTATGGTTGTGGTTCAGGAGGACAATGAGCTCCACGAGCACGTCATCTACTATATTAGTCAAACTTTAGTCGGTCCTGAACTTAATTATTCTCATGCTAAAAAGATAGCTTTGGTTGTCATTCATGCAGTCCAGTGTTTGCGTCATTATATATTACTCTGCAAGACTACTGTGGTTGCGAATGTCAATCCATTTCAATATGTCCTTACCCGGCGTATCATAGGGGGAAAATATAATAAATGGATTGTCATTTTACAAGATTTTGATCTCGATTTTTCTTCCACGAAATCCAAGAAATCCCTAGTCTTCGCGGAGTTAATATCCAATTTTCCACGATTATATGAGGATGTTGTCCATGTTGATTCATTTGTGGATGAACATATTTTTCTTGTCTCGTCGTCTGACCCCTGGTATGGAGACATTTTTCTCTATCTTCAAACCTTTATGTTTCCTCAGCATCTCTCACGAGATGACCGACAGTGTATAAGATACCAAGCTAAGAAATATACTATCATCGGTGACACTTTGTATTGTTGAGGAATAGACAATATCTTGCATCATTGTTTAACTCACGGAGAGGATGAGTCAGTCCTAAATGATTTCCACAGTGGGGCTTGTGGTGGTCATCTATATGGGCTTACAACAGCCAAAAAAACATTTACGAGATGGTTATTTCTAACCTACTATATTTAAAGATTGTATTGAAGTGGTTAAGAAGTGTCACCCCTGCCAGGTGTTCACTCGAAAAATGTGCTCACATCCATCCCCTCTTCACCCAGTCATTACCATCGGTCCCTTCACCAAGTGGGGGGTGGACTTCGTGGATTGCAACCCAACTTCGGATGGGGGGCATCAGCACATTATTGTGGCTGTCAACTCCTTGACTAAGTGGGTCGAGGACATGCCTACAGTTAAATCTGATGGGAATGTTTCCACCTTCTTCGTATTCAATCAAATTATCTCTCAGTTTGGTATCCCAAGTGAGATTTTCACTGATCATGGCAGTCACTTTCAGAATGAAATGACGGAAGAACTAGCAACTAAGCTGGGTTTTAGACATGGTCATTCTTCTCCTTATTACCCCTAGGAAAATGGACAAGTAGAGGCTGTCAACAAGTCTCTCAAGACCATTTTGCAAAAAAATATCAGTTAGAGTAAATCTGACTGGCACATCATGCGATATCCTGCACTCTAGGCATACTGAACCTCGATCAAGACTACCACTGGATTTTCCCCTTTTTAGTTAGTACATGGTGTGGAGTCAATATTACCTATTGAATGTGAAATCCCTTCTCTTAAGTTAGCAGTCGTGCTCCTACCTGACACTTCCGATCTCGAGCGAAGCCTTGTACACCTAGAGAGTATTGATGAGCAGCGTCGAGATGCCTCTACAACTATCGAGGCAAACAAAAAACTTATCAAGTTCCAGTATGATAATTCTGTCTGTCCTCGGTTGTACGTTGAGGGTGACTTGGTCCTCTTGTATGATCAAGCCAAAGAACCATTGGGGGCAGGCAAGTTTAAACTAATGTGGCACAGTTTTTATATCGTGCCACATATGTTAGAAAAAGGATCCTATGAGTTAGAAGATTATGAAGGGAATAGGTTGGCTGAGCCCAGAAATGGGCTCTACTTAAAAAGATATTACGCCTAAGCCCCAGGCTTGGGCAGAAATCTTTGTAGACTAATGTAATTTAGTGTATATATATTTTTCTTTTCTTCTTCGGGTTTCTTATCTAGTTTTCACTTGGTTGACAGACGTCAATGGAGTCTTCGGTCTACCTAGGGTTCTCAGACAGTGCCAGTCGTCATACACGAAACTTGGCTTTCGCCGCTTGGGTGGTTCACTCACCCGAGGGTCTACTGGTGTCTTCAGGTGGTGTATTCCTAGGGCCATCTATGAACAATGTGGCCAAATATAGTGTCATTATATAACTTCTGCGCGATGTTATATCACATTGCATTCGTTCATTAGAAGTTTGCCTAGATTCCCAGTTAGTAGTATGTCAGTTGAACGACCATTACTGTGTGTGTGATCCTACTTTACTCTGACGATTCCTACAGGTACGTCTTTTAGAACGACAATTTGATTTTATTACATATTATCATATTCCTAGGAGTTATAATAATGTATTCGATGCTTATGATAATTTCATTTTAGATTGGCATTTGTCACATAATTAAAAGAAAAGAAAACCATCTCATCAATGTACACATTGTAAAATATAAGTAAAGTCGAATATCCTTTTTTATATATTTCAAAAAATATGGTGTTTATAGTAAAAAATTGGGGCTAATACCCTCAATACACATATACAGCTGGTACTACAATATCCCACGACATCTACGCCTATGGCATCATATGTGTTTCATGGTAGAAAACCACGGCGTTTGCAAGATGCCGAAAGAGTCATACCCACGCCCTGGGTACACCAACCACCTGTCATGGCATGGCTTCAGGCAGATCCTCTACCTGAACCATGGGAATTATGTGAGTCAAACGCGAGAGGTTTCCCTACATGTTTTGTAGGGCCCTCTCGGCTTCTCCTCCTGCCGCCTCATCTCCCTGATTCCTCTGTCAATGTCGAGGGAAGCCTTCTGGCCATCGCAGACCCACGTCTGTGTTGCACAAATGTCTAGTCAATACTTAAGCACCATCCAAAAATATTTTTGTTCTACTATAAAAAAATACAAAAAAAATGAAATATGTAAAAACTTTTAACGTACCTATGTCACCATAGGCGGTCCCTGGTGGGAGTGGCATGTTCAGATCTCCTCGGAAGTCTATCCCTGCATAAGGATAGTCATCTAGGGCAATGACATGTCACTGCCACCAGTAGAATAAATCCCCGTTGTAGGGTGTCGGCACCCTACCTCCCCCCTACTACCTCATTACCTCAATTCACCATGCCATGGCTGGATCTAGGAAGAATCTTGACTCTAGGTCCTAGACCTGGAACCCACTTGAAAAAAAACTGCATAGGATAGAGGCAAACCCAAAATTCCTCTTACCCCCCTGTTTTCACTCTGTCAACTAGATCTTCATATTTTTCAGTAGTGAGGTACACCAGTCATATATTGTGGGTCTCATACACTGCACTTCATAGAACATGATCGGCCTCGATGCCTGGTGCAACGAGGTTGAATCTGTGATCCTAGTCAATACAAGGACAATAGTCTTCAGGCTGAGATTGTTTATTTCCCAGATAGGGAGTTGACTCCCTACCTTAGGAGTCCCTGCTACACAGTGGGTGTCGATGTACTCCTCTATTTTCATTCTGCTCCTTGCTCCCCATGATTTTAGGTTTAAAAACTCTCCCCGACATGATATACCAGTCAAAAAGTAAATGTTCTCTACTTCAATTCTCAATGGTTGCCCATCGAGATTGAATCTTTCAATCTCAAGGTCCCAGTAACCCACAAGCATCTCGAGCAACCTCACCTGGGCTCTCACTCCTTTGAGCTCCCAAAATTTATACAAGCCACATCTCTTTAAGGCCATTTGGGCCCTCGGATCTTGATCTACAGTAGCATTGACCTCCTTGTGCTCTCTCTGTCTCTCCATTCAAGAATCATCCTGCCAAGGACAGATCAAAATTTGAGTTAGAACCCTTGAAAAATATTGTTTGCATGCTTGTACGTAGTCTACTCCAATTACAGTCACGTATAGGGCTTGATATATGCTTCTTGTAGTTTACACAGGAGCGTATAACTCATCATATACGCGACTTGATTGAAGACAGCACACGTACACCAAAATTCACATTTTGCGCCCTCAATAACTAAAAATTTGAAACCTAATTCAAAAATTTAATCCACTGAAATTAAAGAGGAAGGGAAGTATATTTACCTGATCTAGACTGTTATTGAATTCGTTTCTTGATGCTCCTGCAATCATCGTTTGAATCTCAGAGGTATTTTGGTCCAATTTGCACTAGTTGGGTAAAAAATAAAAATGGTATAGTAATTTTTTTACTATTTATAAATTATTTATACCCACTTTCTATAGTTTTAAGCCATTTTTTCACCTAATGGACTGATACAAAGGTAGATTGAGTTGGTTTTTGCAGTTTTAAACCAGGTTTCTTGCGGATTTCTACGTTATGTGGGATTTTCATCGCCACAGGCAGGTATTTTCATTACCCATCATATAGGATAGGTATCAAATCCATTATGCATTTTCGCATTATCCTATAGTTGTCACTTTTATGACTTATATAGGAACCCATTTGTTGTGACACAAAACCTTCCATCTGCTATAAGTTGTGTCGTTATCAAGTGGGTGCCCTAGTTAGATACCCTACTACATTTGGTGCCCATGCAGAGATTTTTCCATAGGACCGGGAGTCCCTAATAGATAATACATGACTTAATGTTGAGACTCATTTCTCACTCATAAACATGCAGCCTTATACCCCGAGGACTCCCAAACGAGTTTAATTTAAGCTATTTTCCAACGCGTCTTTAAAAAGTGAAAATATTGTCGAGTGATTTGTCTCTTTCACACTCGTTAAATTGGACTTGAAAGGTCATGAGTCTTAGTTAAGCTCTTTTTTGACTTGTTATCAAAAAGTGAAAAGATCGTCGAGTGAACTTGTCTTTTTCACACTCATAAATTGGTTTTGAAAAGACGTCTATTTGCCACAAGTTTATCCCTTTTTCACACCAACTAGACTAAAAGACATAAAAAAGGACATTTTTTGGCGTTAAGTTGTGATTGCATCTCATGCCCTTACTTGCAATATTGAGCCTATAACTGGTTCTCGCTTTGCGTTATAAACTGTTTTCCTCAGCAGTTTTGCATCGTCAACCAAGAAGACCCTTGTTTATATCCTTCACAATTTGACACCCTATACCTAGGAGGGAACATTCCCCCAAGTGTCCATCTCTCGCATGCACTTCCCTACATTAAGCATAGGTATGTTCCACTGCTGGAACTAGTTTTGCTTACTTGCGAAACTCTTTTCCTCCTCTGTATCATAGCATTCATTTTTCTATGAAAAAACAAAAAAAGATGGGTGGGAAGGGTATTGTAGGAAAATCTCCCAACAGACAGGTAGATTGCCTCAAAGAGATAGACCCTACTCTAAGACAGAAAGTGCTTAACGTGGACACTGACTTCCTTTCAAATCTATACAAACTAATACATGAGAAGGAAGGAGAAGAGAGGTACCTTTTTATCGACGTTGAGCTCCAATATTTCGCTCCTTGATGAGTCCTGTAGACAAACAAAGTACGACCACTTCCTACTCTATTGATATTAGCTTGAAAACAAATCTATCTATCAATGAGAATTTTATGTAAGATCATACACAAACTAGAAAGAAACAGGCCAAGCGTGTCATATTAATGAGAATAATGACAGCAATACTTACAATCATAGATGTGAATGTGACAGCTTCGTCAAGTCCCCTTCGTCTAACCCTTGCTCGAAATATCCATGACCTGGATGATAGTAGCTTCACTGATCACTCTCCTTTGGTTGACTGTGTGATTCCTATGAGATCATAGGTTTCATGCTAGCAATTCTTCCCCCCCTTCTCACCATCATAGAGCCTACTTATATAGGTTAAGAGAGGATTAACCTCTTGAGTTATCTTTGGAACAAGTTGAGGAATCCCCTCCTTGGATCAGGGATCTCCTAATGGAACCAAGAATTCGAATGCAACTGCCTTCCAAACTTGAAAGATCCTCTCCCTATTCTCCTCAACGGGCCAACTACTACCTCAGATTAGACAGTGCTCCTTCAAAAGGGGCATCAGGGCTCTATAGCGCTCCCTAGGAAGCTTGAGGGGAGTGCCAGTGCTCCAAGGATGGATAGCGCTCATTCAGAGGGGCAGATAAGCGTTATAATGCTCCCTGAGACATTATAGGGGAGTGCCAGCGCTCCTAAGGCTGATATAAAGGAGCGCTCACCTTCTAAACCCTTGTTTAAGAGCTCCTTTCAGGTGATAAGAGTTCCTTGACTTCAGTTAATCATTCTCCTTCCTCCAAATAAAGTGTCTGAGTTATTCTAGATGTCTCCTTGGGGTTGTCATCATGGCAGTATGCTTTGTTTGATGTTTGTGACACTTGTGAATGACACGCGACACTTGCAATAGTTGAGAGGATCATGCGACACTTACGACACTTATCAAAGTGAGTAATATTGAGGTGTAACAGATTGCCCCCCAAAGTATGAAGTTAGAAGATGTGAACTGATAACTAAAATGCTTTGTAGACTTTCAAGCAAGGGTATAGACTCAGAGAACCTGACGAAATATGCACACAAACATCCAACAAATATCATGACATATTTCAACACCTAAGGCACGCATACCTATGCTTGGGTGATCAAGACTTGTGAGATATGGCCGCCATAAAATACACTGCAGATCCATAATTATATTGATGAAAAGGAATAGCCACTGGGAATACAATGTGGATCTATACTCTGATGACCTGAACTGATTGTAGCCACGAAGAATACACAGTGAATCTATGAGGTGACAAGACATAGCCACGACCAATACAAAGTGGATCTATGTAACAGTGTATGCATCATTTGTCCAAGAGAAACTCCTTCGCAACTTGGGCAAAGTATATATCAAAGTGATGACTCAACCCAGGGTCTTCTTTCCGATCCCAATGTGGTACGATTCTAACCATGTGAATAGATGTCCTGATGTCAAACATGGCAGAAACCACTCGATTACTGGTCAATGATGTAAACCATTAACAAGTGTGAGGGAGATCACCATTAATGTCAATGATTCCCAAGGTACCTTAGTACATTCCAACGAATGTGAATGGATGATCTGGAGTCGAACATCCATGGAATCATCCGATCAGAGGTCAATGATGTAAACCTACTGTCGAATGTGAGGAGGCATGCCATTGAGGCATGCAGGTCCCAAAGTACTAACTGGTTTCTAAGCCTAATTCCTGGATAACGTGCTGAAGTCGAAAGGAATAGGCTCGTCGAAGGAGGGCCTTTATGTATCCCCCATCAACAACATGAAACGGACATAGAGATGTAATTGGTGGATCAAATGGACATGGACTGACACGAGGTTTGAGGCAAGATATTTGGGATGGATGACTATAGAGGAAGGTACTTCCCTTGAACACTGAGGCACAACAGCAGAAACATGACATGGACCAAAACTTGAATATGAAGTGGATGCTGTGACTTACGTCGGGTGATCCAAAGGAGTGAAAGAAACTCAAAGGATTGACTCAGTGCAGAGGTTCA
>ML781560.1:248432-266675 GCA_009831015.1 Picea engelmannii | reverse complement strand
TTGTTTGTATATGAATATTGATTAATTCAAAACAATGCTCATCTTGCTAATTATTTTTTTGAATCAATGAAAATCAGACCAACACAAGAAAGAATCGTATAAACAATACACCCTCTCATTGTGATCAAAACAAGAAGCGAAAGAAAAGAAATAATCAAGGAAAAATCAAGAACTTCACACCAAAAGAAATTTTGAAGAACAATGATCTTAACTAAAACCAAATGAAGAGATCTGTAGGCCTTTCATGACCTTCGCCAAATTTTTTCACTCAGTTAAAAAAGAGAGAAAGACAATGTATGGGTTTCAAACTCCAAACAGCAGAAAAACTCAACAACAATAGTGAAGAAGGCTACAAAATCCAAATAGAAAGATGTTCATTCTTCAAGAAGACAGATGTCAAAGCTGGAAAGGAAGAAGCATTGACTCATAAGGTGACTCAGCAAGTGAAAGCAGAGATAAAACTCTGAAAAGAGCAATTCTAGAAGGTTTTTTGGCCAAAAGAGGGTTGGCGCTCTGTTGTCAAGGGCAAGGAGCATTATAGCGCTCTGTGTAAGGCACTCAGGGCACTCTGGCACTCTGTTAACATAGAGACAGGGGCACCAGGTTCAAAAAGCTCCTAAAAGTGTCAAAAAACCCAAAAATTGCAGTTTAGTCTTGACAATTAGGCTGAGTGTGATGGGGTAGGGAGTCAATCAGCTCATGAAATCAATCAAAAAGGAGTGACCAGGTCTGAAACAATCAAGGGGTAAGACAAGGTCTATGAGGATAAGTCAAAACAAGAAGTTTCGATTTGAGGAATCCCCAGTGGAGTCGCCAGTTTCTGTTGTAGGAAAATCTCCTTGCGGACAGGTAGATTGCCTCAAAGAGCTAGACCCTACTCTAAGACAGAAAGTGCTTAACGTGGACATTGACTTCCTTTCAAATCTATACAAACTAATACATGAGAAAGAAGGAGAAGAGAGGTGCCTTTTTATCGACGTTTGTCCCTGCACGCTCCGAGTTGAGCTCCAATCTTTCGCTCCTTGATGAGTCCTGTAGACAAACAAAGTACGACCACTTCCTACTCTATTGATATTATCTTGAAAATAGATCTATCTATCAATGATAAGTTTATGTAAGATCAGACACAAACTAGAAAGAAACAGGCCAAGCGTGTTATATTAATGAGAATAACAACAGCAGTACTTACAATCATAGATGTGAATGCAACAGCTTCGTCAAGTCCCCTTTGTCTAACCCTTGCTCAAAAGATCCATGACCTGGATGATAGCAGCTTCACTGATCACTCTCCTTTGGATGACTTTGTGTTTCCTATGAGATCATAGGTTTCATGCTAGCAATTCTTCCCCCCCTTCTCACCATCATAGAGCCTGCTTATATAGGTTAAGAGAGGCTTAACCTCTTGAGTTATCTTTAGAACAAGTTGAGGAATCCTCTCCTTAGATCAGGGATCTCCTGATGGAACCAAGAATTTGAATGCAACTGCCTTCCAAACTTGAAAGATCCTCTCCTTATTATCCTCAACGGGCCAACTACTGCCTCAGATTAGACAGTGCTCCTTCAAAAGGGGCATCAGGGTGCTATAGTGCTCCCTAGGAAGCTTGAGGGGAGTGCCAGCACTCCAAGGATGGATAACGCTCCTTCAAAGGGGAAGATAAGCGTTATAACGCTCCCTGAGACCTTATAGGGGAGCGCCAATGCTCCTAAGGCTGATACAGAGGAGCGCTCACCTTCTAAACYCTTGTTTAAGAGCTCCTTTTAGGTGATAAGAGTTCCTTGACTTCAGTTAATCATTCTCCTTCCTCCAAATCAAGTGTCTGAGTTATTCTAGATGTCTCCTTGGTGTCGGCATCATGGCAGTATGCTTTGTTTGATGTTTGTGACACTTGCGACAGTTGAGAGGATCATGCGACACTTACGACACTTATCAAAGTGAGTAATATTGAGGTGTAACAAAGGGAGTATTATCTCGTATCAACGGCAGTCGTGTCACCTTTGAACAGAACACAAAGTTATTAAGTCCATTCATCATCATAATTTTGGGATTAGCATGGCCTTAGGAAGCTGAAATCGTTACAGAGTCTTCTCTACTGATTGGTTACTCTTCTAGTCCCTATAGAGAATTTCAATGATGCCTCATGCATCTCATGGTTTCATCATTGGGTCTATGTTGTCGGAGTCCTCCATATGTCTCATGCTCTTGTTCAAAGGAAGCTTATCAACCTGTGTCGGCCAATCCTCAGAACTTTTGACTTTGCATGTCGTCCATACCCTTAGTTTGTCTCAGAATCACATGATATTGTATTCATATCATGCACCCTAGCCCTACTTTCATCATTGGTAGGTAACCTTGAACCCCACAGTCAAAATTTCATTATTGGTCGTTGACTGGGTGGTTTCCCTTGTGTTCGATGGCAAGACATCTATTCACACATTGGGATTCGTGTAGTGTCTTGGATTCCATTAGCCTTATTGGTGGTTTCCTCGCATTTGTCAACAGTTTTCATCATTGGCTTCTATTCATAGGGTCTTTTTTGTGTACCGCTTGCACTTGTCACACGTGAAAGACACACATGATCTTTGGTTCATGAAAATTTTCTTCGTCCGATTTCCACCAAATCATGAAGCTCCTACTTTGTACCTCGTGCTGACTGATGAGAGATTTCTTAATGCTCTCCTTTCAGTGGGTCTCTTTCCATAGACTTCATCCCATTTATTCTAGAAATGGGACCTAGAGTCTTATGAGTACCTTGAGGCTTGTAGTCATCAATGGCAGGCTCTTTCGCCATCAACAATTGGGAATACATAAATGTCTCATGATCGATGGATTCTTTAGGTGTTCAAAACCGACTCCTTTATTCACACTTGTAATAATGTACTCGGTCCCTTGATACCTACTTTCATTATCGGTAGGCTATCTCACGTTTTTTAATGGTATACATCAATGATCGGTAATCAAACGATGTCTCATTATGTTTGACCTCAACTCCTTTATTCACATAATGTAGAGTTGCACCCTTGGAAGATTGTGTAGAAGACTTGAAGACATCACTATGTGGTCACATCTTTCCTAAGTTGTTGCTTCCTTTTCATTGGACCAGTACCTATATAACTTCAGTGATCATGGGAGATCATATTTTACTCCATGGTATACAGATATCTTCATATTGGTTTTGATATTGGTTCTACTAGGACTTGTTCGTGACTATGAAAGCTATTAGCATGTAACCGCATTTGTATTTTCCTATTCATGGCCACGGACACCTATTTGGTATATTGTTCACATGGATCTGTAGTGTAATTTTATTGGCAGCCATGTATGCAAAGTCAATGAAAAATGTAATGAGCAGCTAGTTCGTCCAGTTGGTTCCCTACCACTCGACTTTTGGTTTGTTTATAATGTATTTCGGCCATCAAAAATACTCCTTTGACCTCACACATTAGGGGGGATCTGTTATAGCAATATTTTCCTTACCCTATGCAATCTTGCATAGAGGGCCTTGTTCCATTTCCCTATGCAAACTTATTTTCCCTGTTGATAAAATCCAAAGAAAAAAATAATATTTTTCCACTTATACGCATATTGCACACTATACAACAAGCGTATACGTAAGTTGATCCACTACAGCCCGCGTACATCAGGATTTGTGCCAGAAAATGAAAATTAAATGTTGGGTTTCCATGTCACGACAGGCGATCTCTGATCCTTGGCCTTTCATATACTGGAAACGTTCTGACTCGACCCTTCAGTTCCATTTTGAAGGCTATAAATGGGCCAATTCTGAGCTATGGAAAAAGGAGAAAGAATTCAATTTTGAGAGCAAAGTTACTCTGGAGAAATTATTTACTTCATATTGAGTCTGCATCCCTTTTTCATTTAGGTATGAACACATTGTTCATCCCCCAAGCTCTTCCCTTATTGATGGATAACCTCATTGTATCCCTTCTATGAGCTTGCCTTTGGTGGAGGTTTGAAGTTGTGGAGGCTCAGCTAGAAGGAACTTGGTTTCTCGGTTCTGAATTGTGTCGACACAGAAGTCTGTAATAGTCTCACTTATGTTGATCATTTATTAATAGAAATACTCTCTTCCCATCCAATTGATGTCTTGCAAATATATGAGTTATTATCCATGGGTGTTTTTGTTATGTTTATTAATGGATTATGCTATCTAATGTGCTAACCTTTTATATTACCACCATATGCTTTCTTTGCTTATTTGTTGAGAACTTGTTGCAGGTATATAGATTTGGGTCAAAGTGCTCAACTATGAACTTCATCAAACATCTGGACGAGGTAGGCCTCTTTCTTATCTCGCTTGCATATTGGTTTATATAGCATGTTGTTGGGATAGAGTTGATTTATGCTATCATTTTCATCTATTGTGGTTTAACCTAGCCATAGAGAGATTTTCCTCGTAACAATAGATTCCCCCTTATGTGTGAGGTTAGGAGCATACGTATAGCTGAAATACATAAATGTTTATTCTACTGAGAGTTCCATTGTAATGAAGAGTGTTGATAGGAACTGCAATATTGATCCGTCAGAGGGAGAGGAGAAATTGTGGGACCCAAACCTTTCTCTAGGGAGAAAAAGAAAATTTGGATACAAACGAGGCGGGAATGCCCCATGATCGTGTCATGTAACTCAAAATGTAATATAGTAACTGAAGTTTTATGTTGATGTAGATAACTGTAGTTCCCTCCAGGGAAGTTTGATAATGGCAGATGACAATTCTGAATGGTGAACATACTCTGAAAAGAGGCAAGGAGGCCTGTAAGAAGTGTCGATGACTCGTAAGCATTGATGGCCTAACAAATTCAGAGGTCTTCGGCTGGTAAAAAACAATTGCAATAGTCCCATAGTAAGACCCATCGTAACATGAGATTTTGTTGAATTTGAATGTTATAGGGGTCAATGGAATCAAAGAGAAATTATGGTTCTCTCTGTGTCATTCAAGACTCCTCATTTTAAAGGTAATGAGCGTCAAAATATTGTCACCCTTCTGGAAACTGTGTTGATGTCGACAAAAAGGGAGACGCAACGCCAAGAAGAAAAGGGCTTCATGAAATTTGTGGGGATGCGATTAGGAACTGATAGGGAACATGAACGAAGTCAAGATGTGTTGAGACTCAAGACTTCCCTTGGTTGGGGGTATGTTTGAAGGATGATTGGTAGCAACTGTAAAACTGTACCTAGTGTCAGGGGGACGACTAGACATGGGGTTAAATTGTGCCATAGGTGTGACAAAATGGAAAAACTCAGAGATCAAGGGCACATGAAATTTGGGATACCCAGGGTTTATGAACAATGTCATAATGAGAAAAGGAGAGTGGATGCCCCAACCAAGGGTGACATGGGTTGCATTGCTAGGAAAAAAAGGTCATCAAGGGTGATGAAAAAAAGCTAAGTAAATGCTAGAAACAAAGGCTTTTTACAATTACCAAATAAATAAAGAATAATTTGGGATGAGTGTACAGATACATAAACAGGACCCCCAGTGCAATATAGCTTGGCCTGTAAGGGAACAAGTTGCGAAGAGAACTGGTGGAGGGTGGGGGCCCCATGGTGTTAGGACCCTACAATGTACCGTTTTTCTCACACCTTTTTCTACCATTACACCCTTTTTCCACTCACATTTTAACTCACATTATCACTTTACCCTATCTTTCCAAAGGTATACAACGTCTCTTCTCTTTACTATATGTTTAATCTGTTTTGCATATAATTTTACATTACTCTCGTACTTAACCATTGATCAGAAATATACAAGTGTTGAAACATTTCGAACTACAGATTAGCATTGTTGTTTAAAGGCTCGTTGCTGAAACAGTCAGCACACAAACCTAGTGGTTGAAACAGTCTGTGGTCTACGATGCTGAAACAACAACTCACACAAGAGGAAGTTGTTACACTCTCCATGGTCTACGATGCTAAAACAACAACTCGCACAAGAGGAAGTTGTTACACTCTCTGTGGTCTACGATGCTGAAATAGAAACTCCACAAGAAAAAGTTGTTACACTCTCTGTGGTCTACGATGTTGAAATAGCAAAACAAAGTTGTTACATTGACCACAACAGCCTCACCTTGAACCAGAATTAACCATCGCTGCTACGTGACCATGTTGTTGAAACAGTCAGAACGCAAATCCCGTTGTTGAAACAGACCATAATTTGCGATGTTGAAACAGCATACAACAACAGTAACGAGAATATAAATAAAGAAGTTGTTACTCCAGCCACAACAGCAACACCCCACTCAACATATTTTCAACTATTATAATAGCATTATGTTACGGGAGACCAGGATATCCTATTCCAGTATAGAGATCATATCTGACTAAGAATAGGATTCATATGTACACATGTAATTTGTTAATCAAATTGTATCAAGAGGATTTCCCTCTTTAAATAGGAGGAAATCATCATTAGAGAGGACCTTCTTCTTGGCGAAGAAAGGATTTAGAGTGAGAGACGTATTTTACTTCAGACATTGTAATATGATATAGTTGACAGATGAATAAAAGTTTGTTCTGAGCATTTCTCTCTAGTTCCTCTCATTCCAGGGGAATCTTGTGAGAAGGGAGGGCCCACATTCTTCACAAGATTCACCCATTATCTTTGTAGTGTGTTAGTGTTATTTTTGTTTATGCCTTGATTAAATTATGTTTTGCTTAAACACTACTTTACTTAACTCTATTTTGCTGAAACACTACTTTACTGAACTCTGTCTTGCTGAAACTCTGCTTTACTGGTTGTTACATTGTTTTCATATAATTCATGCTTGGGTAACTGATAATCATTCTAGTCAGCGATCATGTTTGGTGAATTTATGAAATCGTGATAATCAGGGACAGGTGTTGAAGATTCCTTCTTGGGGAATAGGGTCATGTTCTTTGTTAAGAGATAGTTAGTCTTCAATGTGTGCCAATCATTTCAATTAGCAATGAGTTCATGAAGGTGTGATGATCATAAACAGGTACTGAAGATTCCTGCTTAGGGAATAGGGTCATGTTCTCTGTTAAGAGGTAGTTAGTCTTCAATGTGTGTCAATCATTTCAATTAGCAATGAGTTCATGAAGTGTGATGATCGGAAATAGGTGTTGAAGATTCTTGCTTGGGGAATAGGGTCTTGTTCTCTGTTGCAAGATAGTCGATCTTTCCTTTTGCAGTGTCTTGAAGGATTTCTTTCCTAGGTTGTTATTTCTTAATGTAATCCAGGATTCTTTGAACAATTATTTCTTTAAACTTTGAACTCTGCAATAGGTAGGTTGCTTTCCTGTAATTCAAAGTACAACTTCAGTTTGTTCAAGGCAAAGTGTGATTAATGTATTTTACTACAACTCTAGATTGCTTTTGAGATTGAGCATATACAATGCGTGGTTACCTTTGAAGTAAACAGACTTCCCTGGGTTGACAATTTATGTAGCACTTGATTGTTTAGTTAAATAAGCAATTACAGTGACCAACATTTTGCCGTCGTTGCTAGGGAAGGTAATTATAGATTTCAAAAGCACTTATGTTCTTTCAGATATAAATATTGCATGAGAGGACGCGGAGACCCCAAAGAAACTGACCCTACAGGTGGCAGGGGTAGCGGAAGAGGAGGAAGAAATACTTATATTGACGAGATCATATCAAAATCTGAATCTGCTGCTCCTCAATGACCAAACTCTCAGAAACCAAAGTCCCAACATTCCTTTCAAGCAAACTTTGAAACGGGGAAAGAGGTTTGGAGTCCTGAGACAGTCAAGAAACCAGCAGGAAATATTGAGGACAGAGCAAGCACAGCAGGGGAGCAAACAGAAGAAAACATGGATGAGTACAATGAAGAATTGCATCATGAAGAACGGGCAGGTCCTGAAAGAGAGGTAAATGATGAAAACTCTTTCTCCACATTAGGATTTCCTATTGGTGATCTTCCTAGAGGAGTAGCTCCCATGAAGAAAATTCCACTCTCAGCACTACCTAACTTTCATGGTTTATCCTCAGAAGATCCTGATGAATTCCTTTTTGAGTTTGACATATTATGCAAAATTTATGATTACATTTCCAATGCTCAAAAATTAAAGCTATTTCCAGCAACATTGAAAGGAAATGCATTAAGATGGTTCATGAGTCTTGGAGGCCATGTAATCACAACATGGGATCAAATGAAACAAAAATTCCTGCATAAATACCATGACTATTGCCAAACAAGAGAAAAAGGGGAAGAAATATTTAAGATGATACAGAAAGAGGATGAAAATCTGGAGGACTTTGTAGAAAGACTACAGTACAATCTACAAAGATCCAGCCACCCCGATGTAAGTAAAGATATCCTTAAAATGATATTACTAAAAGGAGTAAGGGATGACTGTTTAGATATGTTGAATATGCTTGGAAAATGGGACATATCTAGAATCATATGATGAAATTGTTAACCTATGCAAAATATGTTCAAGAGGATCTTCAAGGAATAGATCAAATAGCAGGGACACCACATTTTCAAGAGTCCAAAAATCAGCCAGTGGGGGAGCAACAAGAGCCGAAATAGGTAATTTACTTGAAGGTTTTAAAACTGAAATTTTAAGCTCTTTTGCCTCACAAATTGACACCCTGCAAATTCGAAAGAAGCAAGCAGAAGCAGAAGCAGCTCTGTCCATATTTTGTTCTAAGTGCAAAGACAAGCACCCACGAAGGGAATGCCCATTGGACAAAAAGCCAATCTGCACCATCTGTGATAAAGATCATGAAACTCAACAATGCCCTTCTCTACCAGGAATCAAAGCAGCATTACAACCAACTGATGAAGAAGTTGAAGCTATCTATCTGTTGACACAGAGAAGGCAATGGCAACCGCGGGGACAAGGTATCAATCCTAATATGCCATTTACATTTCTAATCATTGGAATAACTATCCTTCTTTCAATCAAATGAATTACCCTCCCTATAATCAAATGAAATACCTAAATCAAATGAATTACCCACCCATGAAACAAACTAACCCACCCTTTGTTGATCCATCAATGTGGACTCCTTGGCCTCCACAACAACAACAACCCTATCTGAACCAATGGAATCTAAATTGGAGAGGACAACAACCCCCGTTCCCAAATCAATTACCTCAATCACAATTTCTACAACCACTCTCCTTACCATCAGGTACTCCACCAAACAATCAAATGATGAGACCCCAACTACCTATACAACCTAACCCTAACCCCAATAATAAAGTTGTGTAGTGCATTGATATTTATAACCAGCCTACATTTTCTCTTCTCCCTGCGCAATGCAATGACATTGATTTACGATATGGGAGAATAGTAGAACCCATCATAGTTGATGTTACCTCTTCTAATAAAGAGGAAACAAAAGAGCATGATGTACCTGAAGAGGTACAATCATCCTCCAACACTACTGCTGAAACAGCAAAACCACCATTTCCTGAGCGTTTAGCTTTGACTAAAATGCCTGAGCCACCGGCTTTCAATCTTCTAGGGGAATTACAAAATATTTATGTCAAAATCCCTCTATTACAAGCACTCCAAGATGTACCAATTTATACCAGGACTATGCGAGACAATTGTGTCAAGAAACCTGGTAGGAAAATTAAGGATCCCCTCACAGTCCATGTCATGGGTGACTTGTCTGCACTAATGTCAAGTAAAGCTCCCCCAGTTAAATATGGTGATCCTGGCCACCCTACCATCTCAGTACAAATTGAAAAAACGATAATCCCTCGAGTCCTGGTAGACTTAGGTGCAGCTATCAATATTATGACTCTGGAAACCTCACAACTGTTACAACTGCAGAATGAAATCAGAGACACCCCAACTATCCTGGAATTAGCTGACTGATCCACAATAAAACTAGAGGGAGTCATTGAAGACCTAATTATCTCAGTGGAATCCTAGAATTATCCAGCTGACTTTGTGGTATTACAACCTAAAACAAAGTTGGGGGGCCACCCTCTAATTTTGGGAAGGCCTTGGCTAGCCACAGCAGATGCTTTTATCAGCTGTAGATCAGGGTCAATGACAATTTCCAATGGTTACGAGACTAAACAGCTTACCCTCTACCCTCATGCTACACCCTTGATCAATAATGATAATTATGTATGGGTAGATTTTTATGATCAACTTACTCAACCCATCCTGACTATCGGACAAGCCTTAAGCCTTAAAGATGCCATCGAGGATGAAGTAATTAATAATTTTATCTGTGAACCCTCCTCTGTGACTCCAGAAACTCACAACCAGCTAGCTGCACTTTTGGAATCAGATAACCAGGAAAACCTTAACTCTGAAAACCCACCTCAAACATCAGCCACCATCTCCTCTAAAAGCATACCAGTAGAAATTCAACCTGGCAAAACACTGAACATAAACCCCAACCTGACAGATGCTAAAACACAACAATTAATGAAGTTACTTCTTGAACATAAAGAAGCATTCACTTGGGACTATACAGATATGAAAGGAATTTCTCCTGAATTATGTACTCATCGTATATATATCAAGGAAGATTGTCGACCGATCTGCCAACCCCAACGATGAATGAACCCTAATTTAAGAGAAATCCTTAAAGAAGAACTTCAGAAATTGCTCAATGCAGGGTTTATATATCCTATATCAGACAGTGAATGGGTTTCCCCATTGGTAATAGTTCCTAAGAAAAATGGGAAATGGAGAGTATGTGTAGATTACAGAGCCTTAAATAAAGCGACTCAAAAAGATCACTTCCCATTACCAGTCATTGATCAGGTGTTAGACAATTTGTCAGGTAAAAAATTCTTCTCCTTTTTTGATGGTTTCAATGGGTATAATCAGATTAAAATTGCACCCCAAGATCAAGATAAAACCACTTTTACTAGGCCCTGGGGAACCTTTGCTTATAGAGTCCTTCCATTTGGACTATGTAATGCACCAGCAACCTTCCAAAGAGCAGTTATAGGAATCTTTTCTGATATGCTTAATGACTCTATGGAAATTTTTATGGATGACTTTACTCCTTATGGTGTTTCTTTTTAGGAAGCACTACAAAACTGTGAGAAAGTGCTTAAACGATGTATACAATCCCACCTCTCCTTAAGTACAAAAAAATGTCACATGATGATGAGTGAAGGAATAGTGCTTGGACATTTTATTTCATCTCAAGGAATTCAAGTGGATCCATCCAAGATACAAGTCATTAAAGATATTCCTACTCCCAAAACCCAAACAGAGGTAAGAAGTTTCCTAGGACATACTAGATACTACAGAAGATTTATCAAAAAAAATTCCAAAATAGCTTCTCCCCTGTTTGTGTTACTAATGAAAAATGTTGAGTTCAAATGGACTAATTCTTTCCAGGAAGAATTTAATACACTTAAACATTAGTTATCTACAACTCCTATTCTAAGAGGACCTGATTGGACACTTCCCTTTCATATATCCTCGGATGCTTCAGATACTGCAATAGGAGCTGTCTTGGGACAAGAAGAAAATCATCTTCCTTATGCTATTTATTTCATTAGCAAGAATATGACTCCTGTTGAACTTAACTATACAGTTACCAAAAAGGAATTTTTAGCAGTTATCTATGCTATTAATAAATTTAGACATTACATCACTGGATACTTACTCTTGTCCATACTGATCACTCAACTATCAAATATCTAATGAACAAACCTATCACAAATGCTCGAGTCACCAGATGGTTACTATTATTGCAAGAATTTGATATTACAATTGTAGATAGACCAGCAAAAGAAAATGTAGTTGTTGATTTCCTTTCTTGGTAAACACCTGATGATGATAGCCCAGTAGATGATTCTTTTCCTGATGAATATCTATTTGCAGTATCTTCTCACTCACCATGGTATGCAGACATCGCTAACTACTTGGTTGCAGGGAAGTTACCACCACACCTATCCCACCGGGAGAAAAGAAGAATCATTCAACAAAGTGCCCAGTATAGTTGGATAAGTGGGTGCCTTTTCCACACATGACTTGATCAAGAAATCCGAAGGTGCATTAGAGAAGATGAGGTTTATGATCTACTAAAATCTTGTCATGATGGCCCTTGTGGAGGGAATTTTGTTGATAAAAGAACAGCACATAAAATTCTCAGGATGGGGTATTATTGGCCCTCACGTTTTAAAGATGTAAAGAAATATGTTCAGGCCTGTGATAGCTGTCAAAGAATGGGCCAACCTAATCATAGAGATGAGATTCCATTAAACCCCCAGATAGTACTTGAACCATTCGAAATATGGGCCTTAGACTTTGTAGGACCCATTAACCCTCCATCCAATCAAAAAGTTTACATAGTGGTCTGCACAAATTACATGACCAAATGGGTGGAAGCTAAAGCACTCCATAGAGCGACTGAAGAAGCAGTTCTAGATTTCCTATTTGAAGACATCTTCATCAGATTTGGAGTGCCAAGAGAATTAGTTATAGATGGGGGACCTCGTTTCACTTCTCACAGTTTTAAAGCTACCCTTCAAAAATATCATATTCAGCATAGAATGACTACAACATACCACCCCCAATCCAATGGACAGGTGGAAAGCACAAACAAAGTAATAGAAGCCATTCTCACAAAAACAGTGAAGGAAAACAGAAAGGACTGGTCTCACAGGCTCCCTGAAGCATTATGGGCCTACAGAACTACTTGGAGAAATACTACAGGATTCTCTCCCTATGAATTAGTTTATGGAAAAAGTGTCGTCTTTCCCGTGGAATTTGAAATCAAAACCTTAAGGACTGCTTTATCTATCAACCTTGATTTGACAGATGCACAGACAGCCAGGTTGCAGCAGCTTAATGAATTGGATGAAAAAAGACTAGATGCCATTCATCAGACAACCATGATTCAACAGCAAAAATCAAAATGGCATGACAAAACTATAAAAAATAAGCAATTCCAAAAAGGTAATTGGGCCCTACTATATGATTCTCGGTTTAAATAATTTCAAGGGAAACTACATACAAGATGGCTTGGACCTTACGAAGTAGACACTATTTTCCCCAATGGAACAGTAAGGCTCCTCACAATCAATGACTCTAAAACACCGTTACTTGTAAATGGTCATCGGCTCCGTCTGTACCAGCACCCTATTTCCAAAGAAGATTTTAAGGCCACATGTGTGGCAGACTCTCATTACCTCTTTTTAGAGGGGCCTCCTACCCCTCATTGTAATTAATTCTTTTTAATTTAGTTTCTTTAGTATTAGATTAGATTTCTTTTACTAATAATCCCTATCAAGAAATAGCATGTTACAATTGATTTTTGCAGATTCTCGATCAAAATCCAAGATCTACTACGAAAGGACGATCTTACTCCAAGAAGAGCCAAGCTTCCCCATTGCTGAAACACCACTATTCAGCAATTTTCTACATTTTCCCATTGTTGAAACACCCCTGTTCCGCAATTTTCCACATTTTCCCCATTGCCGAAACACCATTGTTCATCAATTTTCTACATTTTCCCATTGTTGAAACACCCTTGTTCCGCAATTTTCCACATTTTTATCCATTGTTGAAACACCACCGTTCAACAATTTTCTACATTTTCCCATTGCTGAAACACCCCTGTTCCGCAATTTTCCACATTTTCCCCATTTCCGAAACACCACTGTTCAGCAATTTTCTACATTTTTCCATTGCTGAAACACCACTATTCAACAATTTTCTACATTTTCCCATTGCTAAAACACCCATATTCCACAATTTTCCACATTTTCCCCATTGTCGAAACACCATTGTTCAGCAATTTTCTACATTTTTCCCATTGCTGAAACACCATTGTTCAGCAATTTTCTACACTTTCCCATTGTTGAAACACCCATGTTCCGCAATTTCTCCCTTTTTCCACACTGCGGAAACACCACTGCCTCAACAGTATTCTGCAACATCACTCTTCAGCGAACATTTCTCTATTGTTGAAACACCAACTTTTCAGCATTCTCTATCAATAAGCTTTTGTGCTCTTAGATTACATTTTGTCCTTCCAGTAAATAAATCCTTGATACAATTCCTCTAACAAGTCAAAAGTCTCCACCATGGCTACTGCAAAACTATTAGGGACAGGCACTGTATTTTGTTTGAAGTACAGATCAAAAGGTAAAGATGAGGTATGTAAACTTTATATGTAAATACAATTGAACTATAGTTAATGAGAACATTCCAACTCATAATTACCACTCATGTAAAATCATTGTTTCAGTCGTACTTGAAGGGGGGGGGGGGATATCGAAATCCTATGTCATAATTTCACAGGAACCGATCACCGCCATTCTCTTTTTACCATCCTTTCGTTGTTTTACCACCATTTGCATGCCATCACCTGAAAAACTCACTCTGCACAGAAGCGGTTACTCGACTCTTTGACGGTACAATTTACTGAGCTGTTAGCTATGGGAGGCCTTGTTATATGATACGAACCTGCCACGACAGCCCTGTTAGAACTGTATCCCGAAGTGCATTAAATTTTTCTGCAGGTAGGATGGCTTGGTTATTTTCAGAGGCTCCAGGGATTTGATCAACAACAGGTTCTCCAATTTGCTCAAAATATCCAGGAAGATCATTCCATTGTTCAAGGGGTTCGGATTCCAGTTACAAAGGAGGATATAGCACAGGTTTCGGGTCTCCCTACCAAAGGCATTCGTTGGTTCAGCCGCAAACATATCATTCTTAATGGCCAGCAAGATTTCTTCTTGCAAGGAGAACAAATTGATCCTAAAGGCCGGGGTGTCCAACTCAGCTCGTTGCCACCTCCATGGTCGAAAGTTGCAAAAATTGTCAAACACTACCTTACCTGTGAAGGCCGATACCAGGCAGTCTACCAGTATGATTTTGTCATGTTGTCTCATTTATGGCATGATAGATTGGTGAACATTCCTTATTATCTTCTCGGATGTTTGAAAAATATGTCACATTACTGTAAAAAGGCTAAAAACCCTGCCCTTTCCCTCACCCATCATCGTCTTGCTCAACTTCTTATCCAAAATGGTTTTTCCCAACAAAACCCTCCACTAAATAACCCACCAGTAGACCCCCAAGAAGCTATTGAATATCCTAGAAATCTTCAGGAACAACAACCACAAAACCCTCAAGACCCTCCGGAAATACCTAACAGTCCGCCTACAAACCCAATCAATTCAATTAACCTTCCAAGCCCACCCCACATTCTACCAGAATCATCCACCCTTGTCGTTCATATCCTTATAGATGATTCTGAACCAGACAATTCTCCCTATCCCATCACTGAGGAAAATCCCCCACGCAAAAGAAAGCAAATTCCTTTATTTCCGCCCTTTCTACAAAGAAAACGAACAAGGGCCTCAACAAGGGTAGCCACTACTGCCACTGCCCTAAATCCCCAACCCGTCCAGTTAAAACCACGTACACCTCCAACCTTCCAAATTTCGGAATCTTTACCTATTCCACCCACGGGCACTGAAACACAAGAACCAGCAGCCCAGTGTATTATGACATCATCCGTTTCAAATTTAGTAGTTGAAACACAAGAATCAGCTACCCATTTAATAGTTGAAACACAAGAACCAGCTACCTATTTAGTAGCTGAAACACAAGAACCAGCTACTCATTCAGTAGTTGAAACACAAGAACCAGCTATAGTTGCCACACAAGAACCATCTACAGCTAAAACACAAGAACCAATTGTTGATATTGTTACCAAGACGCAGGAATCAAATGCCCAGGGTGCTGCAACATTACTTTCTCTGCATCAAGAAGCTAAAATACAAGAATCAACTATTGATCTTGTAGCTGCTCCAAAAGAACCAGCTAGTGTAGATGTGATTGCTACACAAGAACCAGTCACCCCTCTTCCAGAACCAACAATGGCCTTCGTTTTACAAGAAAATGAGTTCCTAAGGTCTGAAATGGAAGCCTACAAGCAAGAGCTAGTCATGACAAGGGAAGCCTATGAGAAGGAACTTAAATTGTACACCCTAGCTTGCATAGCGACCATGGCAGAGGGACTGCAACAGAGAATCCATGTAGAGAGTATATGTGCAGTCAATGTGGAGACATTTATTATCAAGCAGGATACAAATTGATTCAAATTCCAATGCCAGGAGCCTCCCCTGCACCTATGAATTTTGAAGTCAAAGAAGAACACCCTGTTGTTACACAAGAACCAGCAGGACCCTCCAAAATCAAAACTGAACCCTGGCCTACAACAAATGTCAAAACTGAAGCCCCTATTTTTGTTAATAAATCTGTACAAACATTGCCTATTGATGAATCTGCCCCTCCTAGCCAGACCAATACCCACACCTTTGTTGGAAATGTTTAATAGGTTGTCATTGATGTCAAGTACAGCAATGAAGATGGCATGAATACAGGAAGAATGTAACAGACGGGAACCAGAAGTACTTTGGGAAGAAGCTGCAGAGCAACCTCGATGAAGCTGCAGAGCAACCTCGATAAGATCAGAAGAGATAGTGCAGAGGATGTTTATTACATTTTACAGGCAGCTTAATCTTGTCATTGATGGCAAGTACAATAGTAATGATGGATTGAGTATAGCAGCGATGATCAACAGGCAAAGAGAAGATAAGTCCAGGAAGATCGAATGATTGAAGGCCCGAGAAGAATTTTTGATCGTTGGATCCCATCCAAAATTCTCGACAGCATGAGGGTCATCAGATCTGAAGAAAGACAAGAAGAGGGCACTGAAGAGGAGAATAGATCTCAGGCATCAGATCTGAGGGCAGGGTCTGACCACCGTTGGATCGAGGAAAACCTGCATGTTCTTTAAAGTGCAAGGAGAAGTGAGCATAATCTCGATATGAAAAATCCTGGCGTAATCTGAGCCATCAAATGAAGATCACATCTGAACCGTTGATCGGAGTTTCGAGGATCACGTGTTTGAAATGTCAAAGAAACAATGCAACAGGAATCCCGATTTCTTGATATGAAAAATCCCGACTGAACTTGAACCATCAGATCAAGATGTGATCTAGACTGTCGACCCAACTCACGTCAGTAGACCACGTCAGCTAGCGACATGTGGCACAACTAGGTAATGACAAATGTCAGACTGACTCAACATTTCAGGCACATGTGAGTCACGAATCAAAGTGACACGTGGCAGTATTTAACATGTGTCAATCCACATGTGACGTATGGACACCTTGTCGGAGTTTCAAGGATCGAGAGTTGGACATGTCAAAGATTATTGACATCAGGAATTCCAATATCGCGATATGTGAAATCACGATGCAATCTGAACCGTCAGATCAAGATTTGATCTGGACCGTTGATTCCAGTCAATGGATCAGAGCCACCGGGGATCGAGAGTTGGACATGTCAAATATTATTGACATCAGGAATTCCGATATCGCGATATGTGAAATCATGATGCAATCTGAGCCGTCATATCAAGCTTTGATCTGGACCATTGATTCCAGTCAATGGAGAGGCATCGGGGATCGAGAGTTGGACGTGACAAATATTATTGACATCAGGAATCACGATTTAATCGCAGTCGTTGAATAGAGATCAGATCTGGACCGTTGAAATAAATCCATATCCGAGTTTCGCGGATCGCGACATCAAGAGGAATAGAAAACAAGGAAACAAGAATGTCGAAATCGCGATATGTGATATGGCGATTCAATCACAGCCGTTAAATCAAGCTTGGATCTGGACCGTTGATGTGACTCCATATTAGAGTTTCGGGGATCGCGACTTGGAGAGGCAAGAACACAATGCAACAAGAATGTCGAAATGTTGAAACCCAATTTAAAGGCAAAATTAATAAAAGCTCATTCAACGGCGTAGATTAACCTGAAGAAGATCTGAGGGCTACTGTTGCATGACATAGTGAAACTGCTAGAAACCATTGATGGTTTCTACCAGAGGATTTGAAGACACTGTGGGATGACTAACAGAGGAGGTGAAGAGTCTCTGAGAGGAATGAAGATGTTCGTGGAGGCGATTGACAGATGATGAGCATTGAGGCCTGTAACTAAAACAGAGAAGGTGAGTTCGACTGTCACAGAGAAGACGAAGAGTCTCAAACTACCAGAGAGGCTAGGGAATCTCAGTATAACATACAGTGATGCTGGACACGTGGGGTGAACCACCAGAGAAGATGAAGAGTCACGATGATGATCAGATAGAGCACTCGAGAGGTGGAGGATAACGGTGCAGAGTCAATAGGCAGAGGCATTGTGAAGATTGCATGCACAAGGTGCACAGAAGCTATAAATACACGGTACAGAGAAGATATTGGTTTGTTGTTG
>ML781560.1:222487-234279 GCA_009831015.1 Picea engelmannii | reverse complement strand
CATTGGGTTAGGGTTTTGGATGCTGCTGGCTCCTATATGTATATTGTATTGTAAAAAATGTAACACAATGTATGAATATAATATATGTTGGTTTTCCCGGTTTGGGTTTCCAGGTGAAAAATCTCTGTGTAATGTTTGTATTTGTCATTGTATATTTTTTGTTCTTTTCTGAATATCAGTTTGCACTAGATATTGTACAAGGTTAGAATTTACAGTTTATGATGTCTAATCTATATGTTGTGACCGATGTTTGATGATTTATGTATATGTAATGATGTCTTGATGTGATAAATTCCAATCTAATACTAGGTTAGCCATGTTATCTGCTATTTGATTAAATTGTCATGGAATATGTGTAAATGTAATTGAATCAAAGTTCTGAGATAAGAGTCTAACTTGCAGGTATTTTCGAAAGAGGCAAGGACCGCAGACATGGTATACCTTGTTGAGCTGCGGGATGACAAGATGGGAATCTAACAACATGCTAAGGTGACGAATGTGGCGGTGACTAGCCTTGGCGAGGAGACCAATGACGACTGCATATTCTTCTTGGTTGTTGGTGGCTGAGCCCAAACATATGTCCTTGGAGTGGAGCAGTTCATGTGAGGGGGTGTAGAGGGCCCAAGCAGCCGAAGTGAGATTCGGTGTCCAACGACTAGCACCGTTAGCATAACTAATGGGGTAGGCTGATGGAGGATGCATATGTCAATAACACGAATGGTGGATCAGACATGAGGAGTGGAGGTGAAAAATAAGACTAAAAACTCTACAAATGTGTATAAATAAAAACCTAGGGTAGTATGGCTATGCTCAGGCGTAAAAATTCTTTAAGTACAACCCATTGACAGGTTCTTTGAGAGGATATCCTTCTGGACAATGTAGGGTCCATGCCATAATGACTCGAATTTCCCATAACCGAGAGTATCGTGGGCAATATCATAGGCTAGGACGAGATATCCTTTGTTAAATGAGTGAAGGTTGACATGGCAGTCAAAGATGGATTTGGACCATTTTCCAGCTGCCTTGTTGTTCTGTAATGAACATCGAGGATATTCATCCAACGATTCTAAGGTTAGCAAGCGTCACTCCATTGGAGCAGTGTCAGGTAATATCTTGATTGCGGTGCGCAACGTGGGAATTCTGCACTCGATGGGGAGGGTGGCTTAGATCCCATGGATGATATGAAATGGTGTAAAACTGGTGGCAGTTTTGACTGTCGTGCGATAATCCCATAATGTTGAAAACAACATATAATTCCAGTTGGTCTTATGTTTGTTGACGGTATGTTGTAGCATGGTTTTAAGGAATTTGTTAACAGCCTCGAGCTGTCTGTTGGAATGAGAGTAGTATGGGGAGGCAAACTCATGGGAGAAGCCTAACTTTTAGGATATTTCTGCGAAGATCTCATTCTCAAAGTGTTTACCATGATTTTATAATAACTGCAATGGAATTCTGAAATGGGTAATGATGTGGTTGAAGAAAAAACACGTTGTTGTGTCAGCGGTATTGTTGAAGGTAGGCATGGCTTTGGCCCATTTGGTAAAGTAATCTACTACCATGACAATGTACTTGTGTCCATTACTGGATGGAGGATTTCAAGTCATGAAGTCTATGCCCCATTTGCAGAAGGGGCTAACAGTGATGACTGGATGTAGAAGAGAGGGTGGCGCTCGTGCTTTGTTTCCATAGATTTGGCATCTGTCGCATTGCTTGAAAGTGTGGATGCAGTCATGAAATAGTGTGGGCTAGAAGTATCTTGCTCAAATGATTTTTTGGGTGGTGGAAATATTTGAGAGGTGTCCACCGCAAGCGCCGCTATGGCTATCGTTCAAGACTCGGTTGGCTTCGTCGATGGTAAGACATAGGCGGAGTATGGTGTTGACCTCACTTCGATAAAAGACATCACTGATGAGGAGGTATCGAAGGGCATTATGGAAAATGCACCGATGATCATCTCGAGAGAGATGAGACCCAAACTTTTGTGTCTGAAGGTAGACGAGAAGTTCTCCATACCAAGGGTCATCTGAGGGGATGAAAAAGAGGTGTTTGTCGAGAAAATTTGTATTAATGGGTGAACCTTTAGCATCTGAGAGAAATGCCATAATGAGTTTGGCGAGAACAAGTGCTTTCTTTCTTTTGGGAGTTGAGAACTCTAGGTCGTATTCCTAAAGGATGACGATCCATCGGGAAAATTTTCCATTAATTTTTCGTCGACTAAGAAAGTACTGCATGGGGTTAGAATATACTATGACTTTAGTAGTGCGAAGCAGGATATAGTGACGCAGTTTTTGAACTGCGAGGGATAGTTTCTCATCATGATTGTATTTCAGGGGTGGTCCTGAAAGATTTTTACTGATGTAGTAAATGACATGTTCCCACCCATCATCCCCTAGCTAAATAAGGACTCCTGCTACTGAGACGGTTGAGGAATATAAGTAGAGGATGTAGTCACGATCCTATTATGGAGGACTAATCAAAGGGGCATTGGATAGTGCCACTTTTAAATCATAAAAAGTTGTTTGGGAATGTCCATCCCATTGATATGGGATGTCATGACGTAGTAAGCAAAGGAAACCATGCATGTGAGTGGTGTAATCTGGGACAAAGCAATGTAAAAATTTGGCTTTGCCTTATAGGCTATGCAGTTGGCACAAATTCCTAGGTGGTGGAATTTCGGTGATAGCTTGGAATTTGAGGGGGTCCAATGTGATCTCATGTTGGGAGACTATGAACCTAAGAAGGTGTCTGGTGGTGACACAAAATACACACTTGAGGGGGTTCGAGCAGATGTTGTATTGGCGACATCGTTGAAAGAAAACTTGTAAGTCGTCTAAATGTTGAGTTCATTTCTTGGATTGAGAAGTGAGGTCATCCAAACAAGCGATGATGATGCGAGAAAGATCATGGAAAACATAAGTCATGGCCCATTGGAACATAGCACCTATGTTTTTTAGTCCAAAAAGCATGACACGATAAGAAAAAGTACCCCATGGGGCAGTAAAAGCGATTTTATACTGATCTATTGGATGGATTTGAATTTGATTGTAGCTGGAGAACCCATCCATGAAGGACAAGGCCTCATGGTCAGCACATTCATCGATAATTTGGTCGATGAAAGGGGTCGTAAAGTTGTCTTTGGGACAAGCAGGGTTGAGATCGTGAAAGTTGGTGCATACGCAAATAGTGCCTTGTTTTTTGTTAATGGGGACGGGGTTGGAAACCCATGAGGTATACGCAATGGCGTATATGAACCCTAGCATGTAACTTGTCAATTTTGAATTTGATTGTCGCAGGTTTGGATGGGTGAAGTGGGCGTTGCTTTTGACGGACTAGGGCGACATCTGGCCATGTGTTGATGTGATGTTCAACTATATAGAGCCACGATTGATGTGGTGGGCATAGATGTTGGCACACCACAGAGGGGGAGAGGGTGTCCACTACTTTATGGCCATGGTGGCATGTGTGTGGCACCACATGCCACAGGTGATACTTCGGTATCTATATGGTGGGATGGACTATCGACATGACCCAGACATGGAGTTGCCTCCTGGAGAGGTCTGGGACCAGCGAGTTATGTTTGTGCATTTATGTTTTGTGATTTTGATAGTGTAGCATATGATTATATATATATGGATGTTGGCTCTATATTTGGTTTTTGTGTTTGCAGATGTGGGGCCTCAAGGATGTGAGGCGGAGATGGTTGGAGAGCCATCTCGTCAGGGGCCAGTGCGACCTCTATTGGTAGGAGAGTGGTGTCGGAGGGATGATGCAGGTGCGGGGCCAGAAGATGAGCTGAGGGCATGCCAGAGACACAGGTTCAATGATCTAGGTACGAGGCCATCGCATGCGCCGCAGGTAGAGGTTGGCGGGGAGATGGAGGATCTTTGTCATCGGTTTGAGGAGGTGTTGCAAGGAGTGTCGGAGGGCATGTGGCAACACATCCAGGACAAGAGGGTTTTGGAGCAGTGGGTGGGTGTTCTAGCGAAGTGGAGGTCCCTGATCTGTCAGGAAGTTGTAGTGAGGGAAATGATGACTGGTCGACTGCCCCCTCGACTTGGATGACACCCAGCTGGTGGAGAGCCTCCTATTGACATAGAACCTGGTGGGAGAGCTCTAGGGGCACCATGAGTGCTGATTTTGTTTTGTGTATTTATATAGGCTTGCGAGCCCATTTTGTATAGGGTAGTTGATACCCATTTTGTATAGGGTAGGGAGTACCCATTTTGTACCTATAGGGGTGAGTGTTATAACCCTAAATTGCACCACACATGCTTACTTGGCATCAGGCCATCTCATATCCCTTCTTTGCCAAAGCACTGCTGAACAACTCTTTGAAAATCCTCTTTTATAAAGGCCCATGCACCCTACTCCATTACTGCACGTGTGTACACGTTGGCTGACCCAAAACAGCCCACGTGGACCGACAAAAGAATGAAAAAAGGAAATTTGTCGATGGAACACAAAATCTATGGGTGAGTTAACTGAAACTCCTGGCCATGCATGGCTGAGGGTTCTTCCAAATACCTAGCTCCTTCTAGCCTATAAAAGAAGGGGTAGGGGTCCCATTTGGAAGAGAAAAAATATAGCAAAGAAACTCTGCCCATTTGCATATTCCCATTGTCCCAACCCTTTAGCCTTTCCTAATGCCAAAGGAGATACAAAGCAAAGCAGTTGGAGGATAGTAGAAGAGGAGCCCAGGATCAAGTTCGTGGAGCGGTGGTTGATCTCAACTTTTGTAAGTTGACTCATTCAAAGTAATAAAGAAAATGCTTTTCCCATCCTAATTCATGAACTTTTTATAGTTTGATTAGTATATGTTTAGATTTCTAACCCGTTAGTATATAAGTAGGATGCATGTGTAGTTGTTGCTTGTCTTGTATGCAGGTTAGCTTTGGAAGGAGTATTGTGAAAAAGTAATCAAGTACAATGAAGGATCGACATCAAACGTCAGGAATGAGGTAGGTTTATATTTCCTTTCATTTACTAAGAAAAGGGGATTTAAATATAGGGATGAAGGTAGAAAGTAGTTTTTCTTTGATCATATCTGTATGCAAAGTTTGAACTCTATTTGCTAGTCCGTAGGGAGATTTCCCTCACAATAGAATTGGCGACCATACTGGAGAGACTCTCTAGGGTTCCTGGAATTTTATTTAGTTTTTGGGTAGTTTTAAAGACTAGTTTTTTGCCTATTTTTTCTTTTAGTTTCTGTAAGATCTGAGCTAGCAGAGAGTTTGGTTTTCCATACCATCTTTCTCTGATTTGATTGACTGTGTTTGTCGAGACCCACAGAGGTACACACAGCCTGCATACGGTCTGCACGTGTGTACCCATGCCCTACTCTCTTACAGCTGGCATGCGAACGCTAGATGAAGAAGTAGCAGTAGCATGTAGAGTTCAGAGAACTTCAGAGGCAGTCAGCCTCTTCCCTGCCAGAATCACACATTCTCAGGGGGTTTTCTGCAATTTTGTCTGAGTCTTGGTTGTTTGCTGTCCTATCTCATATTGTTATTAAATTATCATTTTTCCTTACATTATTTGTTTTTCTGTTAAAAAAGAGTGTCCAAGCCTTTCAAGGGATCCTGATTATCAATATCAGTGGTCTCTTCCTGGTCTGGTCTGTCCGTTTTCATTTTTTATCATAGTTTAGAGATACACGCGCCCTGTACAAGGTCATCCCACATGTACACGCCCTCTATATCTATCCAGCATGTGTTCACATGCATGCTATTAGATTAATAGTTGTGTGCTTGTAAAGGATACTTTTTGTCGAGGGTAAGGCAGTCATCCTTTCCCTTGATAAGAATTATTCCTCTCAGGTGTTTGAATCTCTGTCTGAGCAGCCAGTAGCTTAGGACTCATCTTACCCTTAGCTTTCTTTTTCTCATTTAAAAAAAAGTTGTCATAAAAATAAAAGAATTTTTAAGGTTTTTAGACAAGTGTGAGAGTCATTTTTTTTTAAATTGCTAGTGTGTGATTTTTGACCTGATTCTTTGCAATCTGCGATTAGGCAAGAATTGTTTTTATTGGTTTTTGCTTGTTGGTATTTTTCCTTTTTGCTTTATCAAGCATTTAAATAAAAAAAAATCTCTTTTCATTTTCTTATTTAGTTGAAGAGTGTGTTTCTACATTATTAGCCAAGGAGAAGTCTTTTATTTCATAAGTTTTTGCAGTTTACTTAGATCATAAGTAGCTTGTAGTCAAGTGAAATATTTTTGAGTTTGTTGTCCAAAACTTAAAAAATTAAAAATATTTATTTTGAAAAGTTGTTGAAATTTTGCATTAAGTAAAAGTTTTGTTTCCATCTTTTTTATTCATTTCTTGCTTTCATCTTTTCACATCATCATTTTCACCTTCATACCCCTTGACATAAGACAAATCCATAAAATTAACGCTAAATTTAAAATCTACTAGACTTTTATGTTTGTAGGGTTCACCATCTAGTTCAAGATTAGGGCCTTGGATTAGGTTGGAGAGGAAACTCTTCAAGGCCAATTAAAATCAAACATTAGAGTCTGAGTTAGGGAGTGTCGAAGTCTAGTGTCGTGAAATTTATCCAGGCCCCCCCTCTAACATAGGGGATAAACACGAGGTTGCGTGTGGAAAGGTAGCTGAGATAACCCCTCCAAAGCTGGACCAATCGTAGTGGAGAAAACATATAGAGGGCTTGTTTTGGGATTCCATCATTTGTATTTGCCATGGACATTCATGGGTCTCTAATCCATTTGAGGTCCTTAGTTGTCTTCTGGACCATTTTCTCTCGATACCCTTGACAGGTTTCGGGCTTGATACCCTGCTCATTGTGGTCTACCCGACTTTCGACTGTACCCGCATGGTGACTGTTCGCGCGTTGGCAACCTAGTTGCCAATCTTTTTTAAGGACTTACACAAGTTACTGTGGGGGTATACTGCGGTACCTAGGACAGACATTGGGCCACACTTTGTGGAGTATAACTGGAGGGTGCTTCCATGTTTGAGTTGCATTTGCACCAGTAAGTTGTTCTAGTGTTGGTTGTGGTAATTGTTCTTCCAATTAATCTAGTGTTTGTCTGTCTTATCTTCTAGGGACTTTTTTAGTGTGTGTTACTTTTGAACATTTAGACTACCTTAGAGTGTCTTGGATCTTCTCACAAAGTGGAGGATCCTAAGCTCCGCCAGTCATGAAATCTTCTTGGCATGCCGCCGGTTACACTGGAGCCACCCCTACCACCATTAAGGTGAAAGCTAGACCAACAAGGGTCTTTTGAAGCGACTGGGTTACAAGCCATTGTGCTCGACCAACCCCCAGGGGAATCAACCATTTTGGACCTTGAAGCAACCACTCTTGGCCCAGTTGAAACCTCAACCACTGATTTCTTGGCACCTTTCATCGTACCAATTCAATTTTATGAGCGCCAAACAGTGTTGCACACAGCAATGGAAACAAATGTTGTTACTCCTTCTGGGAATTCTTCAATTCCCACCACGGTTGTCACCACATGAGAGCTTTCACCTCCTAACCCACCGTCGTCGGTCTGAGCCACCATGGTCTCAACTTCAACTACTTCACACAGTGGTCCAATCCCATCTTTGGCAGTAGCCACAACCCCTTTCACACCAAGTGCGACAGGCCCTCCATTTTCATATGGGATGCCTAGTGTGGGTACAAGTCCTGTACTTTCTTACTCCACTTTATAGACTTTAAGTCTGGGGGTAGGGATCTCTAGCGCTCCTCTGCAATGTCACATGGGGGGCACTCCTACTCCTTTTAATGCTTTCCCTTATGGAGGAGGTCATATCCCTCATTCGTCCCCTTCACTCGGCAACTCGCATCAACCATCCATCGAGCAACCTACACACAATAGTTTTTTTGGAGCGGGGAGTCAAGGACCACCTTCGCATAGTATGCCGGTAGGTTCGACACTGTTTTCTTTCAATGGAACATTTGGTAACAACACCTTCTCACCAGTCGCTTTCCCGACTAACGGCAACCCCATTTTTGGACAATCTACTCCTATGCAGGGTACTATTCTTGCATAGGGGGAAAACCTAGCAAGACCTTGGAATTCAGGGCAGGGATCTGTTCCCTCGTTCGGAATGTCGATTTCGGACAATTCTTTCCACAATCAATGGAACCCTGGCCAAACTATTATGCCTATCCCCACGGGACCGGCATGGGGTAACCCTTCCCAAAGTCCTTTGAATATAATGCATTCCCAACAATCTATGTCCTATTTGGGAAATTAGTTGATGATGTATCCACATATGCAAAATCTATATGCTGGCTAGGGACATGGTTTCTACCAGAATTTGGGCCAGCAACCAAACTTTTCCTGGCAACCTGGTGCTAGTCAAACTCCAGGCCCTTTTTTCCCAGGTTATCACCAACAACCCAAACTACCTTTCCTAGCGACTTTACACTTGCCAAATTTGACAAAGTTGTTGAATGACCCTATTTGTCACGATCTGCGTTGGCCTCCTATATCGACAAAGTTTCCTTCAGACATTCCAAAGTTCGAAGCCAAGCCTAATGAAGATCCAGGAGATCATGTGACTACCTTCCATCTTTGGTGCTCATCTAACTCATTGAAAGATGACTCCATACAGTTGTGATTGTTACAATGTACTCTTATTGGGAGTGTCGCGAAATGGTACATCGAGCTCGATCGCTCAAGATACTCTTCTTTTGGCGAACTGGTGATGGCTTTCCTGAACCATTTCCAGTTACCTGTGAGATACAACACTTGCACAGAGTTGCTCGCCAATTTAAAATAGACAACAGCGGACCATATCTCTGATCACATCTGAGAATGGAGACGCTGGAAGAGTTTAATCAAGGTACCAGTCCCACCAGCATTCCTGCTAGAGTGGTTCCTTAAGTCTTTGGTCCCGTAGTTATCCAAAGACATTGCGACGTTAGGAGTTTTCTATGAAGAAGACGTCATCATGAGGGCTCAATAGTTTGAGCTCATCTATTCTCAGTTCGGTTTATTATACAACATCTTGCCAGATGCGCCACATTCAATACTGGATAAAACTATACAGAGAGCTAGACCACATGACGATGGTATTGTTGGTTCAACAAAAACAAAGCTCGTTGAGCAATTGATGAAGAATTTGCAGCAGTTATCTATAAAACACACACCGGACATCCAAACTACTTCTTTGGCTACTCCCCCTACCAAAACGTCAGAGGTACACACAGTGCAGTCGACTAACCCAAAGGCCACCCAGCAGCCTGAAGGGAAGAAAAAACAACGAAAGAAAGGTAAGGGGGATAAAAAAAAACCATCGATAATACTAGTGGGGACAACACTAAAAAATGAAAGGTGAGGTATCCATGCAACTTGTGCGTGGAATACCACCCGACCCATCTATGTCCTCGATTTGCAGAGGCCCAAAAATTTGCCACGCAACAATAGCAGGCGGTGTTGACTAATCCATTTCAACATGGGCAAAATCTAACTCAAGCCTCTGCAAGCACAGAAGGGAGCAGCCAAGAACCATGTCCGCCTTCGAACAACCCCGCATCCATGAATGTATATATGGTTAGGGGTGATGCTTTTATATCAACTAGAGCGCAAGACTATAGTAAACCAAGAGCTTCTGAGAAGGGTAAAGAAGCTGACCTCCCATCTCTTCCTCTACAGATTGAGAAGACGTTGGTAGAAACAATGACACGCATACCAAAAGGTGCATTTAAAAAAGATTCTCATAACCCAAATGCAAGGGCTGCCCAGAACTACTCTGTGGTGGAGGATTTATCACAAACCCCTTGTGCGATGTCTGCTTTGGAGGTCCTCCAAAGCTGACCTTCTCAGAGGAAAGCCTTGTTAACCACTTTAGGCTCTACTGAGACTTGTAACCCGAGTACCATCATGTTGGATACAATCGACTTAAAACCTCATCTACCTTACCACGTCGCGTTTCAGATAGTAGTGGCTTATCCCACGAAAAATTTTACTTGGAGTATCTTCCGCACGATGGTTGATGAGGGCGTCTCGACATGTGTTGTGTCATTGGCATGTTGGAAGGCCATTGACCAGCCCATTTTGTCTCTATTACCTACTCTCCTCATTACTTTCGACATTCATTCGTTCCAACCACATGGCATCGTTCCTTCTTTCCCCGTGCAGTTAGGAGGGAAGACTGTGTGTGTCGAAGTAGAGGTAGTCGATGCTCCCCTCGACTATAACCTCTTATTAGGATGGATTTGGACTTATGCTATGCAAGCTATGGTTGCTACAGTTTTCTGGGTCTTGTTGTTTCCACACAAGGGCCGAATAGTGACCAATGATCAATTGTCTTTCTCCAGGCCTGACCCAGCTTTGGGGGAATCCACGGTCCCGATGATTCATAATCCTCAACCGAGTGTTGTCAACATAGGAGTTGGTTTGTGCCCATCCTTGATGGGTACCTTCGATTACCCACCCCCTCACGGCGATATAAAATTTATATCCAATCACCATAAGGTTAATATTTTTCAAGTTTTGTCATTCCGTACGACTTATTTCGAAGATCCATGGATACTCCCTTCCCCATCGGCCACGATGGATGAGACAGGGCACCCAGGCATGTCCATGCCCTTGGTTGTCGCTGAAGTAGCATACTCTTTAGTCCAGCACGCTTCAGCTAACCCTGATCTAACTCCTGCACAAGAGTTAGATCCACTTCTAGAGCCTATTTGGGCTCAGGGTTCTCTCTCTAACACTAATTCGTTAGACTTAGTCTTGCCTTCTGATGAAACAGTAATCAAATCAATGACTAGTCCGAACAAACCTTGGGAAGATCTTCATCACAGATCATATTTTCTCCCAGAGTTAAGCCAAATCGAAGCAGGAGAATTCACTGTAACCATGACGGGAGATCAGTCATGCCCTACTAATATCTTAACTACACACGACATTTATGTTGAGGGCAATATGGAAACTATCGCTGAAAATGTACCGATCAATATCTCTTGAAACCCTAGCGTCGTGGAGAATGTCTTCGTTGGAGCGGATTGCTCCCCCGAAGAGATTCAAATCTACACAGATCTTTTCAAAGAATTTTGCAACGTGTTTTCCTGGTCTTATGAGGAAATGCCAGGTATCGATCCAAAAATAGTTGAACATGAGATCACAACGTATCCTAATGCCAAGCCTGTTCAACAGAAGCTTCATCTAGTTAATCCTAAGAAAGAAGCAACCATCAAGATTGAGGTTGAGAAATTGTTGAGGTTGAGAAATTGCTAAAGGAAGGTTTTATCTATCCTATCCATTTGACCCAATGGGTGTCAAATCCTGTGTCGATCAATAAAAAACAAGGCATGATTTATGTATGTACCGACTTTCGTGATTTGAACAAGGCATGTCCCAAAGATAATTTTCCAACACCATTCAACGACCAGATCATTGATGAATGTGCTGGTTGCGAGGCCTTTTCTTTCATGGACGGTTTTTCGGGATATAATCAAACCCAAAGACCAACACAAAATGGAATTCATTTGTCCTTGGTGTACATTCACATATCGTAAGATGCATTTTGGTCTTAAAAATGTTGGAGCCACCTTCCATTGAGCCATGTCTTTTTCTTTTCATGATCTCAAGCATATAGTTGAGGCCTATCTAGATGATTTAGCATCGCGATCTCGCAAGAGAATGAATCATCCCACACACCTTAGACTTATCTTCGAACGTTGTCGCTACTTTTGGATTCGCTTGAATCCAAATAAGTGCAGCTTCTACGTAACTTCGGGACGATTATTATGTTTCATCATATCAACAACAGGGATCATGGTCGATCCTCTCAAGGTGGAGGCAATAATCCAATTGCCC
>ML781560.1:187303-216312 GCA_009831015.1 Picea engelmannii | reverse complement strand
GGAATGAGGTAGGTTGATATTTCCTTGCATTTACTAAGAAAAGGGGATTTAAATCTAGGGATGAAGGTAGAAAGTAGTTTTTCTTCAGTCATATCTGCATGCAAAGTCTAAACTCTATTTGCTAGTCCATAGGGATATTTCCCTCACAATAGTGAGGGGACTCACTGACCTACAGGCAATGTATATTTCTTACTTTTGTAAACATTTATGATACTTTGACTAAGATATGTATATGGATACACATCTTTTGGATCATTGTGATGTTTATCTGTGTTGATATTTGTGATGGTTTATGATGTCTAATATATATGTTGTGACCAATGTTTGATGATTTATGTATATGTAATGATGTCTTGATGTGATAAATTCCAATCTAATACTAGGTTAGCCATGTTATCTGTTATTTGATTAAATTGTCATGGAATATGTGTAAATGTAATTGAATCAAAGTTTCGGGATAAGAGTCTAACTTGCAAGTATTTGCGAAAGAGGCAAGGATCGTGAACACGGTATACCTTGTTGAGCTGGGGGATGACAAGATGGGAATCTAACAACATGCTAAGGTGATGAATGTGGCAGTGACTAGCCTCAACAAGGAGACCAATGACGACTACATATTCTTCTTGGTTGTTGGCGGCTAAGCCCAAACATATGTCATGGGAGTGGAGTAGTTCATGTGAGGGGATGTAGAGGTCCCAAGCAACCGAAGCGAGATTCTGTGTCCAGTGGCTAGCACCGTTAGCGTAACTAATGGGGTAGGCCAATGGAGGATTCATATGTCAATAACACAAATTGTGGATCAGACATGAGGAGTGGAGGTGAAAAAATAATACTAAAAACTCTACAAATGTGTATAAATAAAAACCTAGGGTAGTATGGCTATGCTCAAGCGTAAAACTTCTTTAAGTACAACCCATTTACAGGTTCTTTGAGAGGGTAGCCTTCTGGACAATGTAGGGTCCTTGCAATAATGACTCGAATTTCCCATAACCGAGAGTATCATGGGCAATATCATAGGCTAGGATGAGATCTCCTTCGTTAAATGAGTGAAGGTTGACATGGTGGTAAAAGGTATATTTAGACCACTTTTTAGCTGCCTCGTTGTTATGTAATGAAGATCGAGGATATTCATCCAGCGATTCTAAGGTTAGGAAGCGTCGCTCCATTGGAGAAGTGTCAGGTAATATCTTGATGGCGGTGCGCAATGTGGAAATTCTGCAATCGATGGGGAGGGTGGCTTCGATCCCATGGACGATAAGAAACAGTGTAAAACTGGTGGTAGTTTTGGTTGTCATGCAATAAGCCCATAA
Source organism: Picea engelmannii (assembly GCA_009831015.1). Lineage (NCBI taxonomy): Eukaryota > Viridiplantae > Streptophyta > Pinopsida > Pinales > Pinaceae > Picea > Picea engelmannii. Next base: position 215,002 of record ML781560.1, on the reverse strand, counting down.
TGTTGAAAACAACATATGATGCCAGTTGGTCTTATGTTTGTCGACAGTATGTTGTAGCATGGTTTTGAGGAATTTGTTGGCATCCTCGACCTATCCGTTGGAATGAGAGTAGTATGGGGAGGCAAACTCATGGGAGAAGCCTAACTTTGAGGAGAGTTCTACGAAGATCTCATTCTCAAAGTTTTTACCATGATTTTATACTAACTGCAATGGAATTCTGAAATGGGTAATGACGTGGTTGAAGAAAAAACACGTTGTTGTGTCAGCGGTATTGTTGAAGGTAGGCATGGCTTCGGCCCATTTGGTAAAGTAATCTACTGCCATGTTGATGTACTTGTGTCCATTACTGGATGGAGGATTGCAAGTCATGAAGTCTATGCCCCATTTGCAGAAGGGGCTGACAGTGATGAATGGATGTAGAAGAGAGGGTGGTGCTCATGCTTTGTTTGCATAGAGTTGGCATTTGTCGCATTGCTTGACAGCGTGGATGCAGTCATGAAACAGTGTGAGCTAGAAGTATCTTAATCGAATGATTTTTTGGGTGGTGGAAATATCTAAGAGGTGTCCAATGCAAGCGCCGCTATGGCTATCATTAAAGACTCTGTCGGCTTCCTCGATGGTAAGACATAGGTGGAGTATGGTGTTGACCTCACTTCGATACAAGACATCACCAATGAGGAGGTATCGAGGGGTGTGATGGAAAATGTGTCGATGATCATATCGAGAGAGATGAGACCCAAACTTTTGTGTCTGAAGGTAGACGAGAAGATCGCCATACCAGGGGTCATCCAAGAGGATGAATAAGAGGTGTTCGTCGGGAAAATCTATATTGACGGGTGAACCTTTAGCGTCTGAGCGAAACACCATAATGAGTTCAGCGAGAACAAGTGCTTTCTTACTTTTGGGAGTTGAGAACTCTAGGTCATATTCCTGAAGGATGACGATCCATCGGGAAAATTTTCCATTAATTTTTCATCGACTAAGAAAGTACTGCATGGGGTTAGAATATACTACAACTTTAGTAGTGTGAAGCAGGATATAGTGACGCAATTTTTGAACTGGGAGGACAACTGCGAGGGATAGTTTCTCATCATAATTATATTTCAGGGGTGGTCTTGAAATATTTTTACTGATTTAGTAAATGATATCTTCCCGCCCATCATCCCCTAGCTAAATGAGGACTCCTGCTACTGAGACGGTTGAGGAATATAAGTAGAGGATGTAGTCACGATCATATTCTGGAGGACTAATCAAAGGGGCATTGGATAGTGCCACTTTTAAATCATCAAAAGTGGTTTGGGCATGTTCATCCCATTGATACGGGATGTCATGACACAGAAAGTGAAGGAAACCATGTGTGTGAGTGGCGTAATCTAGGACAAAGTGACGTAAAAAGTTGGCTTTGCCTTGTAGGCTCTGCAGTTGGCACAAATTCCTAGGTGGTGGAATTTCGGTGATAGCTTGGAATTTGAGGGGGTCGAGTGTGATGTTGTGTTGGGAGACTATGAACCCAAGAAGGTGTCTGGTGGTGACACAAAATACACACTTGAGGGGGTTCGAGCAGATGTTGTATTGGCGACATCGTTGAAAGAAAACTCGTAAGTCATCTAAATGTTGAGTTTGTTTCTTAGATCGAGAAGTGAGGTCATCCAAGTAAGTGACGATGATGCAAGCAAGATCATGGAAAACATAAGCAATGGCCCATTGGAACATAGCACCTATGTTTTTTAGTCCAAAAGTCATGACAGGATAAGAAAAAGTACCCCATGGGGCAGTAAAAGTGGTTTTATACTGATCTGTTGGATGGATTTGAATTTGATTATAGTCGGAGAACCCATCCATGAAGGACAAGGCCTCGTGATCGACACAGTCATCAATAATTTTTTCAATGAAAGGGGTTGGAAAGTTGTCTTTGGGACAAGCAGGGTTGAGATCGTGAAAGTTTTGTGCATACGCGAATAGTGCCTTGTTTTTTGTTAACGGGGATGGGGTTGGAAACCCATGAGGTATACGCAATGGGGTATATGAACCCTGTGGTGTGTAACTTGTCAATTTAGGATTTGATTGTAGCAGGTTTGGATGGGTGAAGTGGGCATTTCTTTTGACAGACTGGGGTGACATATAGCCATGTGTCGATGTGATGTTCGAATATATAGAGCCACGATTGATGTGGTGGGTGAAGGTGTTGGTGCGCCACAGAGGGGGAGAGGGTGTCCACTACTTTACGGCCATGGTGGCACATGTGTGGTGCCACATGCCATAGGTAATACTTCGGTATCTATACAGTGGGATGGACTATCGGCATGACCCAGACATGGAATTTCCTCTTGGAGAGGTCTAGGACCAGCGAGGTATGTTTTTGCATTTATGTTTTTTGATTTTGATAGTGTATCATATGATTATATATATATGGATGTTGACTCTATATTTGGTTTTTGTGTTTGCAGATGTGGGGCCTTGAGGCCGTGAGGCAAAGATGGTTGGAGAACCAGCTCGCCAGGGGCCAGTGTGACCGCTGCGGGTAGGAGAGAGGCTTTGGAGGGATGTTGCAGGTGCAGGGCTAGCAGATGAGATGAGGGCATGCTAGAGATGTAGTTTCAATGATCCAAGTGTGGGGCCATCACATGCACAGCAGGTAGAGTTCGGCGGGGGGATGGAGGATCTTTGTCGTTGGTTAGAGGAGGTGTTGCAAGGAGTGTCGGAGGGCATGTGGCCCCACATCCAGGACGAGAGGGTTTTGGAGTAGTGTGTGGGTGTTCTAGTGGAATGGAGAACCCTAATCTGTCGGGCAGTTGTAGTGGGGGCAACGATGACTGGTCGACTTCCCTCTGGACTTGGATGACACCCAGTTGATGGGGAGCCTCCTATTGACATAGGACCTTGTGGGGGAGCTCTAGGGGCACCATGAGTGTTGATTTTGTTTTGTGTATTTATATAGGCTTGCGAGCCCATTTTGTATAGGGTAGTTGATACTCATTTTGTATAGGGTAGGGGATACCCATTTTGTACCTATAGGGGTGAGGGGACTCACTAGCCTACAGGTAATGTATATTTTTTATTTTTGTAAACATTGATGATACTTTGACTGAGATATATATATGGATACACATCTTTTGGATCATTGTGATGTTTATATGTGTTGATATTTTTGATGGTTTATGATGTCTAATCTATATGTTTTGACTGATGTTTGATGATTTATGTATATGTAATGATGTATTGACGTGATAAATTCCAATCTAATACTAGGTTATCCATGTTATCTACTATTTGATTAAATTGTCATGGAATATGTGTAAATGTAATTGAATCAAAGTTCCAGGATAAGAGTCTAACTTGCAGGTATTTGTGAAAGAGGCAAGGATCGCGGACACAGTATACCTTGTTGAGCTGCGGGACGACAAGATGGGAATCTAACAACACTCTAAGGTGACGAATGTGGCAATGACTAGCCTCAGTGAGGAGACCAATGACGGCTATGTATTCTTCTTGGTTGTTGGTGGCTGAGCCCAAACATATGTCATTAGAGTGGAGCAGTTCATGTGAGGGGGTGTAGAGGGCCCAAGCAGCCGAAGCGAGATTCTGTGTCCAACGGCTAGCACCGTTAGCATAACTAATGGGGTAGGCCGATGGAGGATGCATATGTCAATAACACAGATGGTGGATCAGACATGAGGAGTGGAGGTGAAAAAATAAGTCTAAAAACTCTACAAATGTGTATAAATAAAAACCTAGGGTAGTATGGCTACGCTTAGGTGTAAAACTTCTTTAAGTACAACCCATTGATGGGTTCTTTGAGAGGATAGCCTTCTGGACAATGTAGGGTCAATGCCATAATGACTCGAATTTCCCATAACCGAGAGTATTGTGGGCAATATCATAGGCTAGGATGAGATCTCCTTCGTTAAATGAGTGAAGGTTGACATGGCGGTAAAAGGTGGCTTTGGACCACTTTTTAGCTGCCTCGTTGTTATGTAATGAAGATCGAGGATCTTTATCCAACGATTCTAAGGTTAGAAAGCATCTCTCCATTGGAGAAGTTTCAAGTAATATCTTGATGGCGGTGCGCAACGTGGGAATTTTGCACTCGATGGGAAGGGTGGCTTCGATCCCATGGACAATATGAAATGGTGTAAAACCGGTGGCAGTTTTGACTATCGTACGATAAGCCCATAATGTTGAAAACAACATATGATGTCAGTTGATCTTATGTTTGTTGACGGTATGTTGTAGCATGGTTTTGAGGAATTTGTTGATAGCCTCGACCTATCCGTTGGAATGAGAGTAGTATGGGGAGGCAAACTCATGGGAGAAGCCTAACTTTGAGGAGAGTTCTACGAAGATATCATTCTCAAAGTGTTTACCATGATTTTATACTAACTGCAATGGAATTCTGAAATGGGTAATGATGTGGTTGAAGAAAAAACACGTTGTTGTGTCAGTGGTATTGTTGAAGGTAGGCATGGATTTGGCCCATTTGGTAAAGTAATATACTGCCATGACGATGTACATGTTTCCATTACTGGATGGAGGATTGCAAGTCATAAAGTCTATGCCCCATTTGCAGAAGGGGTCGACAGTGATGACTGGATGTAGAAGAGAGGGTGGTGCTCGTGCTTTGTTTGCATAGAGTTGGCATTTGTTGCATCGCTTGACAGCATGGATGCAATCATGAAACAGTGTGGGCTAGAAGTATCTTTCTCGAATGATTTTTTGGGTGGTGGAAATATCTTAGAGGTGTCCACCGCAAGTGCCACTATGGCTATCGTTCAAGACTCTGTCGGCTTCATCGATGGTAAGACAAAGGTGGAGTATGGTGTCAACCTCGCTTCAATACAAGACATCACTGATGAGGAGGTATCGAAGGGCATGATGGAAAATGCGTCGACTATCAACTCGAGAGAGATGAGACCCAAACTTTTGTGTCCAAAGGTAGATGAGAAGATCGCCATACCAAGGGTCATCCAAGGGGATGAAAAAGAGGTGTTCATCGAGAAAATTTGTATTGACGGGTGAACCTTTAGCATCTGAGCGAAATGCCATAATGAGTTCAACAAGAACAAGTGCTTTCTTTCTTTTGGTAGTTGAGAACTCTAGGTTGTATTCGTGAAGGATGACGATCAATCGGGAAAATTTTCCATTAATTTTTTGTTGACTAAGAAAGTACTGGATGGGGTTAGAATATACTACGACTTTAGTAGTGCAAAGTAGGATATAGTGACGCAGTTTTGGAACTACGAGGACAACTGCGAGGGATAGTTTCTCATCATGATTATATTTCAAGGGTGGTCCTGAAATATTTTTACTGATGTAGTAAATGACATGGTCCTGCCCATCATCCCCTAGCCAAACGAGGACTCCTGCTACTGAGACAGTTGAGGAATATAAGTAGAGGATGTAGTCATGATCATATTCTGGAGGACTAATCAAAGGGGCGTTTGATAGTGCCGCTTTTAAATCATCAAAAGTGTTTTGGGCATGTTCATTCCATTTATATGGGATGTCATGACGTAGTAAGTGAAGGAAACCATGCATGTGAGTGGTGTAATCTGAGACAAAGCGACGTAAAAAGTTGGCTTTGCCTTGTAGGCTCTGCTGTTGGCACAAATTCCTAGGTGGTGGAATTTCTGTGATAGCTTGGACTTTGAGGGGGTCGAGTGTGATGTCGTGTTGGGAGACTATGAACCCAAGAAGGTATCTAGCGGTGACACAAAATACACACTTGAGGGGGTTCAAGCAGATGTTGTATTGGCAACATCATTGAAAGAAAACTCGTAAGTTGTCTAAACACTGAGTTTGTTACTTGGATCGAGAAGTGAGGTCATCCAAGTAAGCGACGATGATGTGAGAAAGATCATGGAAAACATAAGTCATGGCCCATTGGAACATGAGACCTGTGTTTTTTAGTCGAAAAGGAATGACACAATAAGAAAAAGTACCCCATGGGGTAGTAAAGTGGTTTTATACTAATCTGTTGGATGGATTTGAATTCAATTGTAGTCGGAGAACCCATCCATGAAGTACAAGGCCTCGTGGTCGGCACATTCATCGATAATTTGGTCGATGAAAGGGGTCGAAAAGTTGTCTTTGGGACAAGTAGGGTTGAGATCATGAAATTCGGTGCATATGCGAATAGTGCCTTGTTTTTTGTTAACGGGGATGGGCTTGGAAACCCATGAAGTATACGCAATGGGGTATATGAACCCTGTGGCGTGTAACTTGTCAATTTTGGATTTGATTGTCACAGGTTTGGATGGGTGAAGTGGGCGTTGCTTTTGATGGACTGGGGTGACATCTGGCCATGTGTCGATGTGATGTTCGACTATATAAGGATCGAGGTCGGGCATCTCCATATGTGACCAGGAAAAAATATCTCGATATTCCTGAAAGAGATCTTTATAAGCTATAAGTTCCTCAAGGGAGCATGTGGTGCCAATGGTGATTTCCTCTATGATTCTCGATTTGATGGAAATGTCGATTTTAACAGTGGGGGAAATGTTGGCCATGTTTCCTTCTTCAAAAGCATCTAGGGCAGGGATAGGGTTTTTGAACCAATCTATGTGCCCTAACTAAACAAAATCCTTGGTTTCAATTTCACATAAGGAGGCTTGGTGAGGAGGGTTGAAGGCTTCATGTGAGAGAAAAAGCGCTCGATGATGGAGTGCATTCCATGGGAAATCAGGGGTCGTGAGTTCCTCCAGGATGTCTTTGTCGCAGTGGAAAATGAGAGAATATAGGGAATCCATGGAGGTGACCTGGGTGACTGTCACAGTTTGATTGTCCTCAAGTGGTGAATATGTAGAGGGGATATCGCAACTCTATCACGATGGCTCGCTTGACATAAACCAAATGTCCAAACACTATGGGGGATAAACTATGGTAGGGGGTAAGATTTCCTGTGGGAAATGAACTGGATAATTGGGAGGATTTGGGGGAATGTCCTCAAACAATATATCCATGAACCATGGAGGAGTGGGAAGTGACTCAAGTTCAGGGGAGGTGATATGAACAGTATCTGGAGAAGAGATAGGGGGAGTAACTTGCATCACATGAGGTAAGGTGGTCAAATGAATTTGAATAAGGGTTAATTGTTGATGCAAGTATTCAATGATCAAAGGACATTGGTATGTGAAATGTGAAAGTGAGTCACAAAGAGTGTAAGGGATCCTCATCCATTTGGGGACTGAGGTAGAGACATAATGGATATCGGTGACATGGGTGCCCGAAAGTGGTGGTGGAGAGGACTCCTACTGAAAGTTTTGGTGTATTTTTGTTAACATCTAGAGAAACCGAAGTAGAGCTGGGAAATGATGAGTGTAGTGGCCATATTCTGAACAGATGGCACAAAAGAATTTGGTTTGCATCCCTTTACTGCCTATAGTGGAGGATGTTGTAGTAGTAATGGATGTGCTTGGTGAAGCGGTTAGCGATGTGGTTGCTGGAGGGAGTTGAATCACATTGATTAACTTGGGAAGAGAGGGACATCTATTAGTGGGGTGTCCCTCTCTTTTGCAGAGTGCGCAAGGAGGTTGAAAAAGGGGAGGAAATGGAGTGGTGGGCTCTTTCTTCTTTCATTTTCCCCTAGCTGTGGTAGTGGTGCAGGTAGTTAGGGGTGAGGGTGGCGTGGTCGGAGTTAGTACTGGAATCTACATCAAGATTCCCTCTGACTAAGGAGGGAGAGATGATTAAGGAACCATCGTGGGTGGGTGTAGATACCATACAGGGATGGTGAGTACCATGTTGGGAAGGGTAAGCATTGCGGCTACCTAAAAATTGTGTACTCTCAGTTGGGTGTAGAATAAGGGAATTTGAGTGATGGCTTGGGGAATTGTCTCCCAAACCGGGATCTGCCCCTGGGAGAGGGGGAAATTGGGGATAAGTGGTGTAGTAGGGTTTTCAGGGAATCTCTGAGGTAAAATATCTTCAACTGGTGGAACGTCGAGGTGTGGAGGGGCCTCAGTGGGAGGAATGGTATCTTTGTTGTCGGTTCCATTAAAATATACGAAAAACACTTGTGTTAAAGGGTGTATGAGAGGTGGTGCTCCATGGTATGCCCCCAACAAGGATGGGTCCTTGAAAATTATGGGGCCCATGTCAATGAATGAATAGGCATCTGAGCTAGTGCAAACGAGAGGTAAGATGTTATCGATGTTGGCAGAATGGTTAGGCTCATAATGTGTGATTTGGTCGATGGTGAAAATTTTCCCGTTGTGGGGGAACATCATCGTTCTAAATATAGAAGAATCCACTGCCTTCATAGCTTACATGTAGCTACGTCCAAACAAGATATTGTAATCGAGTGGGGCCTCAATAACCTCAATGTCGATGACGATGGTTTTTCCTCAGAGTTCGACAGGGACATTTTGAAAGAGCCCTTCAGGGGAGGATGGTCAACCATCATAAGCTCTTAATGTGATGGTGGATGGTATAAGCTTAGGGGAGCCAAGTTTCTGCCATACAGTTTTGGACATGATGCATGTGGAAGCACCTTCATCAATGATACACCAATGAACCGTGATGTTTTGAATCTTGACTAGTTTGTAGAAAGCTACCAGAGCGGGGAGACAAGGTTCTCAGCTATCTAGATAAAATGTGATGAGTCTAGTATCAGTTGGGTCGACTATCCCCAAGGTGGAAAGTAAGGATTTTCATTGATTTGGACAGGTTTGGAGTACCTCCAATACAAACATGGTTGCAAGATATTGCGCCAATTCATAGACCAGACTACAATTGTATGCTACCCTATCTTGAGGGTTGTTGACATTCCGTCGCAATGGAATGTGAGGGATACGAATGGGGGGTTCAGTGTTAGGGCTTGGAATCATCAAGGGTTGTCTGATTGTAGGTGGAGATTCTTCTGAAATGGTGGGAGTAGATTCAAGGGGCGCTTTGTATTGACGATCATGCATTTGCAGAAGAATTTCTTCTTCGCTAGTGAGGAGGATATTGCGATCCACCAGATTTCCAGGCTGGATGGGCCCTAGGTTTTGATATTGTCCCATTTGTGGTGGGGAAAGATGTACCTTATGTTGAGTATTCATCACATCTTGGTGTGGAATAGAGTTTTGCAACACAACGGGGGGTGTTTGTTGCAAATACTATTGTGGGGCCTGCTGAGGGGAAAGCAATGTTGGAGGATGTGGCGCGTTCATGGATTCTTTCATCCATTTAAAGTCGGCAATTTGGGGGGAAATGGTGGGTATAATTTCCATGCTCACTGAAAAGAGCGCAAGGGAAGTTCGTATGGAGTTTGTTGTTGTTGTTCCTCCCTTGACGTTTTTTTTTTTATTTTCCCCTTGGGGGTTCTGGTTACCCTGATTTTGGTTGCCCCAAGAAGGTTGGTTTTGTTGGGGGTTATTTCCCCTAGGACCAGGTTATTATTGTTTCAGTTTTTTCCTTTATTCTTGGCATTATTTGACTAATGGGCTAGATTTTCCGTATTCAACTGTTCAAAAGTATGAAGTTGTTGAATGGGAGAGGGCTAAACAAAGTTAACATCAGTGTGTGGTTTTCCATGTGGAAGAGAAACCGACTATGGAGGACCAAAAAATAGGAAATACGGATTGTTTTTTGGTAACGATCCATAGGGCACATAGGAAGGTGAAGCTCTTTCACTAGTGCCTAGATTATATGCTGAGGTAGAAGGGGAACATGAACTTGGTTGAGAGGTCGGGCACATCATGGGTGTCGGCGAGGGTCCACTCATGGGTGGAGGGGGAGTAACAGGATATGGTTGTTGGTAAGGGGGAGGAGGGTAATAATATTTCCCTCCATATGTCGATGAATATTGGGGTGTATCATACATAGGTGGTGGTTGGATGTACGGGTTGTGGTGTGTCATAGTACCAATGAACCCATCCGCAGTGTGAGACATGTCAGGTTTGTCCTAGCCAAATGGTACAGGTCTGGGTGCATCAGGTAATACTATGTATAAGTAACCTAACTGAGCATAAATGAGGTTAAACTGTTGAGCCTTGTTGATGGCTTCCTCTTCAGATTGAGGGAAGGTGGATGCCACATCTTTGGAAAGTATAGAGACAAGTGATTTTAAAAACCAATCGAGGCGTTGTTCTTTGGTGGTTTCTACTTTACATAAACTACATCGTCAATGCCATTCATGGATGTGGTCGGCAATATGCATAGTTGAGTTTTGTTTGCACTCAGAGAGAAGTTCTAAACCAGTTTCATCACGAACTGGTAGTTGGAAAAAGGAAAAAAAGGCTTTGGCCAAGGATTCAAAAGTCATGTGGGACCCTGATTTTTCATCCACGTACCATTTGGCTAATGGACCAGTGAGTGTTCGTTGAAATAACCTTAAGAGGATGGAGTCATCCATGATTTGTTTTGAAGAGAACCATAAGTGGAAGGTCATGACATGGTTGGAGGGATCCTCCCCCGATTTTCCTTCAAATTTTGGAATATCTGAAGGTAGTTTGATAGGCATATTGGGCCATGAGGGGTCATGTAAAATAGGATCATTTGTGAGTTTACTCAAATCAGGAATGTTGAGAGATGCCAAATATGGCATGGGGGTGGTGGTGGAGGATTAGTTCTAGCCATGCTGTGAGCAGATAGTGGACCTAACCCTTGAGGGGGATTTGGTGGGGTTGTACTTCTCCCTTGAGAAGAAGTTTTCCCCCCGCCTCCTTGTGAAGGAGAGATAGTGGATAGATGGCCTTGGGAATCAGACCCAAAAAGTGGAACCAAGCAAAGTTGATCCAAAAATAGTGGTGCTCACAGGGGTGTGAGATGGTTGAGCTGGTGAGTCGACAATACTAGGAACTCCTCCTAGAATAGGAGGGAGATTATGCAAGTGTCTGGAATGACGGGGATTTCGTGGGTCCCCTATGATGTCCGACTAGAAAAGTGAATGTGTGCAAATGGTGATGAGAGCAGTAAATGAACAAGAGACCTATATAATTTGGACCTTCACAATATAACTCACAATTGCATGTAATCAAATTAGCATCATACATAAATCAACTAGAAATAATCATACATGTGGGTAGGTGGATTTTGTCTGCGAGGGGGAACAAAATAAAAAAAATTCCCTTGTCCTAAAAGACGTATCGTCATTCCTCTCAAATAGCACTGGACCTTCCAAGAGCACTCAACAATGGGGTCTGAAGCCACCAGAAGAGGAACTAGTGAAGGATGAAATAATCAGTTATAATGAGGGGTAGAGGGTGCATATCCCGAAAGAGCTTGAGATATTTCCCAATAGCCACACAAAATCTGATCAAGGTGCAATTGCAACCCACAATTTCCACCTGGGTAGATGTCCTAAATTTGGTCACTAGGTACCTCGGTCAAAGTGCAACATTTAGATTTTCAGCCTCGGAAATGGGTCATGGGTTGGATCCCTTCCAAGAGTTGGGTGACTCAAGGGGGGATGCACAGAACAATCGGACCTTGGCCTTCAACCCTTCATGGGTATCTCCCTGCCCTATGGTGTAGAAACACTTGACTTTGAGGATTTTTAAAGTTCCCTATTTGTCAATTTCTAATGTTTGAAAATGTGAGAACCAAATAATGGGGGGTTATTTGGATGCCTACCCCCGAGATCCTACCTAAACTAAAAAAAATTATTTTGGCACCTCCTATGGAGGAAAAATTAGTGAGTTTTTAGAAAAAAAATTAGATGTGGTGGGTTGAGAGATTGGGGGTGTGAACCAATCTCATTTGAATTAAGAGGGTGTGGATAATTTCTTCAAGAAATAGTGGACGTTACAGAATTTATATGGAGAAAACCTACTTCAACCTCCACAACTCAAGATGGAAATTACGTGAGTGAGTGACTTTGTGTGTGAGAAAGTGATGAAATGTGCCAAATTTTACTAAGTTAGGTGTGAATTGCAACATATGGACTTCCTGTGGTCCTTACAAATCTTTGTTACCTATCTTACTAAGTGTCATTGGTACAACCTTGCGGAATTTTTAAAATCCATAAAGAACTAGCATGTGGATATATGGGTGCTTACCAATCCTTTAAACTTCCTAATTTTGTCTACTCTAAGAAAGCTTGAAAAACTATCCTAGATTGCAAGCATGTGGGAATGTATAGGCCCATTACTTTGATCTTTAAACTCTCCTAGTGATGTAAACTAAGAAAGAAATTTCAAGAAACTATCCTAATTAAGTTTGTAACATGTGGGCATGTATGGGCTCTTACAAATTTAGGATGACTTCAAAAATAAACTAAGAGGGGCCCTAGGGAGGCTTTGTCCTCCCCTAAATATTTTTGTTAAGGGAGATGAAATGTCCCCTTAACCACCTTTATGATTCTCAAGATCGCTCTATGGTGCGAGAGAAGAACATACTCAATGATAAAAGTTGATTTATGGTCCCAATGCAAGTGTTTTTATATGTGATAGCAATAGTCTCGACTTAAATTTTACAAACCAAACACGCCATCCATGTGGAAACCAAAGAAAAAGAGAAGAATATATGGTTCTTTTTACCCCCTAAGTGCCTATGTTTAGCTAACCTTTCATATGGGAAAGGAGTCTAAGTGGAGTGCATTTACAATTTGCATGAAAGCAAAAATTTGAATACTAGGGGCCTTCAAATTATCACAAAAATCCTTACAATTTTGAAACTCTGGAAATGTGTGTGGGTTGCAATTCAGATAGAGGCACAGTGGGCATACAGTGCGCAAAATTTACAGAGAACATAAGCCTATTGGGTGCACAGTGCGCAAAGTAAAGAATCTTTTTGGGCGCACAGTTCACTGAGTGCGCGTCTATGGGATGGAATACATGCACATGTTTTGATACGCGTCGGGGGGGGTGGATTTTGAGTGAAATTCTCCTCCTCCAGCTCAAAATCTTGCTTTTGACAGGTAAGGCTAGGCTAGTTTTGGTACCTACAAGGTAAATGGATTAAAAATAAGTGCTCTCCAATCCCAAATAGGGTGGAAATTGATACCATTCCCGAGTATGGTCACCAATATGTTGTGTCTATTTCATCACTTGGGTGAAAAAAACAAGGTCACTTTCATGTCTGGTTGGGCCTGCTAGACAAGATAGAGGTTAGTGCATGGGTTAAACAAACCAAACACATGAAATAAACAACTAAATACACTAAAACAAATAAGGAAATAAAACTAGAATGCATAGGAAACTTTTAGAACCATAAACATTCAACCAATAACCAAGATTATGCCACCAATGGATAACTATATTAGTTGGCAAAACACCATAGAGAAAAATGAGGACTTATGAGTCCCCTCTTCCTCCTTGGCAGGGCTCTTGAGTTCCCTAATGGAAACCTCTTCTTACAAATGGAAGAAAAATGGAAAATGATGAAGAAAATCAATGCATATTCCCTTAAGAGGTGAGTGGAATGGCCTATTGGAATGATGCTAGAATGATCCTAGGAGAAAAGAGGATTCTCAAGGGAGAATTGAGGCAGCATAACAATACTATGAAGATCTTGGTTTCTTAGTGCACCCATGGCCTCCATTTATAACATTTCTTCAAGGCAATATTCAACTGGTTCTTAGTGTGAACAAGGGGCCCTTTAGGGCACCATTTGGTCCTTGACCATCCCCCCATTCAGATTCAGCTCAGATATGAAGGTCAAATCAAGTTGGCAGTTGGTCCATAAGTGGTTGAGGGGCTGACCAGAACCATAAATGTGCCATTCACAGGAGTGTGTGGCTTGTATCCTACATAGTCGCGCATATTGCGCATTGTGCACTATACGGGCTTATTTGGCCCGTGCATTGTGTGCGTGCTTCCTTTAGTGAGTTTTCACATGTAAATTTTTTGCCCAATTGTACATTTTTTGTCTTTTGGAAATGCATTTTGGTGCTGCAGGTGAATTAATAATTGTTTGGCATTGTTGTATTTATGTAATCATTTGTGTGTGATGTTACAGATGAAATTTCAGTGATAACAGTGGTGAGTGTATTTTCCATATGTGCAAAAGGGTACTGCTGGTCATGTAGTCTCTCAACACTCCATATCTTCAACTTGAGGGCCTTGAGACATGATCTCATTAGTTATCCACAAAATGGGGATAACATATGGCTCCTACTTGGGGACATGTGCTCGCCATAGAGTGCATGAGAACCGTAACATCTCCTGGTAGATTTGTTCCTACAAGGAAACATCAAACTGTCAAGTGCAGGATGGCCTACTCATCCTTGTCCTCATATGATCATAATCAAAACCCACTAAACTAGAAAAATAAAATTTTGATATTTCTTGACAACACAGCACCTAGCACGCAGATTTCAAACTATTTTTTATTTCTAAGGAGAGTGCATCTTTCTGTTTTGAAAGGATTGTAATTTAAAGATTTTAAATGTTTTGAGGCTTAATCCATCACATAAGGCCACCAAGATTGTAATCATTTTCATTATCAGATAAGGTTGTACAGATATTGATTTTTGACTCATATCTGAATGTAATTTTCATTCAATGTAATAGTCCTTAGTAGATGAATGTATTAACTATGATAGGATAGCACTAAGGTAGTCTGGAGGGAAGGGTCGAGAGCCCTCTCCATGTATAAATATATGTATTGTATGCCAAAATGATTCGGTTGAATTTTATTGTTATTGTTGCAGATTATTATCTGGGAGAGCTATTGAAGCTTATGAATAATTGCAGAGAGCTATATGAGTCCATGTACATATTTTACTGAATGAATACAAAAGAGAGGTTTGACTCTAAATGTATGGTGTTGTGTTCATCTGAATTGTTGAAGTACGTGTGATGTTTCTTTATTCTCTCTGTGTTTTATCTATTTATTTATATTTTATGCATGGATATGTTTTTCATGGTTAAGTGTGGAAACCTTTGATGTTTCTATACGTTTCATTTGTTTCTCTTCTGAGATTCCTGGTGCAACGAGTGCATAGTGACTGCAAGGAGTGCATCGGCCAAGTCGAGATAGAGTTAGAAGCTCAAAAGAGATAACGTGAACTTACAATTGCAGTGCAAGGAGTGCACAATTGTTTAGTTGAAGTGAAAAGAGTGCACAATTGTTCAGTGGAGAGAAAATATTGGAGAAGACCCGTGCAAGGAGTGTGTTGGGAAAACACTTTGTTTAAGTGTTGGATAAGTCTCAGAGGAGACGAGCGTAAGGAATGCATAAAGGATATTTTCTTCAAAAATATCTAAGTCCAAGAATTTCTCAAAAGTTCAAAGGCTACAAGGGTGCACCAGAGGTTTGAAATACCTCAAGAAACAAAGCTCGGGAAAGATAGTGACCGGAATCCTCAAGCAAGAGAGGATTTGTTTGTTTCAAAAGTCGAACAGTTGAGATATGTTTAGAAGGATCTAGGGTCCTTCATCACCCTTATATCTGGAGAAGCAGTGTGGGATTTAACCCTGTGATTTTCTGAGACTTCATGCATTCTAAGACATCGTGGATCGAGTTCAAGGAGAAGTTATCGAAGAATGGAAATCAATGGTTGAGATCCATTTGGGAGTTTGCAGGAGAGTGGACAGTTGTTGTATCAGGAGGATTTGTGTGAGGGTTAATCGGTGAAGTCCTTCAGACTTCATTCATTCGGAAGATTTGGTGTGTGGAGAATTTGGGACCCTCGAAGTCCCGAAGGGTGGATTTAATCATGGTTGTATGATTCCTAAGGACACATGTTAGCAGATCATGTACTCCAAAAGAAGTTACGAGTGGATGTTCAAGAGTGGAGGACCCGCGAAGTCCCGAAGCCCCAAATTTCATGAGGGTCATCCATCAGCAGGGACATGCATCATCAGATTAGAAAATCTAGAGGATAGACACTCTGGGAGAATAGCGGGAAGAGAAGTTCAATCTCTCCAGTGTCCCGAAGTCTGGAGTTGTTCTAGATCGTGCGTTAGAGGAAGGACACATGACAGTAGATCCAGAAGTCCGTAGGTCCAGCACTCTAGAGGAAACAGAATGCAATGTTATGAGGGTCTACGAAGTCTCAAAGGTTGGAGTCAACCCCAGCCATCCGTTGGAGAAGGATGCATGGCAAAAAATCCCATAGTTCAAGGACATGGCACTTCAAAGAAATTGAACTGTCGTGCAGACAAGAAGAAAAATCATCGAAGTCTTAAATGCATCCTAGCCATCAATCAGGAAGGGGACACATGGAGGATAGAGAATCCTTTCTACATTTCAGTGTTAGGCGATATAAAGGGTCACGTCATGTGGATGACCAAAATAAATCATTGAAGGTCGAAGGAGAGGAATCCAGGTCGTTCATCCATCTATGCTTCTGGACCATTGATTTGATAATTGGGCATAAGTTCCTTTTCGGCAATCTGAGAGATTTGTGAAAAAGGTTGTCAAGAAATCATTGAAGCTCAGAGTGAGAAAGAGGTGGAGAGATGTTGATCTGGTGGAAGAATAGGAGCCATCAGATCTGCCCCTTTTTTGATGACCGACAATTCGCAAGTGTTGTGTGTATGTTGGGTGTGGTAAAAAAAAATTGAAGCCTGAAACAACGTGGTTTGAGCCATCTATCTCGATGCTCGTTGAAGACTGTTGATCTTGCCACCTAGTGTTTGACAGTTGGTGGGTTTTGCATTGAGAGATAAGAAGGATAAAAAGTTTTGAAGGCCTAAAACTTTCAGGGATTGAAAGATTGGCCCACAATTTTGGCCCTCGGTCTCTGGGGAGGCTTTTCCAGTGCTCAGGGACTCCTAAAGAAGAGAATTTTCATTTGGGAAGAAGGTTTAACGACTCCTGTATTGAAATTTTGGGCTCGGAGGGAGCCCATGAGCTAATTTCATCTCCCGACTAGAACGATCCTAGACCAGGAGGTCGCAAGGACCCTATGAGAGGGTTGGGTCTTCATCAAGTGGTATCAGATCCCTAGTTTAAGCTCTGTGAGAAAGAAATTTTAGAATCATGTTGCCCAGAAGACATGCAAAGAGACACGTAGCAAATCCATCCATGGAATGGGAAATGAGGAAAATTTGTGCGAGATTGGATGCCATGGATATAGCGTAGAGAAGAGAACCTGATGTTGGTGACATCAGTGAAGCTGAGAGTGAAGAAATGGAAGTTAAAGGATATGCAGAAGAACATGATATAGAGGAACGCTTGTTGAAAGAGGTTGTAAAAATGGGAGCAAGAGAAAAAATGGAAGTCTCGATGTATGAAGGTAACTTGGATGTTGAGGAGTTTTTGGATTGGATAAGATCCCTAGAAAGTACTTCGATTATGAAGAGATCGAGGATGAAAAGAAGGTGAAGCATGTTATTACCAGACTAAAGGGACATGCAACATTATGGTGAGATGAATTGAAAACCGATAGAAGGCAC
Organism: Picea engelmannii; assembly: GCA_009831015.1. Classification (NCBI taxonomy): domain Eukaryota; kingdom Viridiplantae; phylum Streptophyta; class Pinopsida; order Pinales; family Pinaceae; genus Picea; species Picea engelmannii. The sequence continues at coordinate 197,735 of ML781560.1, read as the reverse complement.
AAAGCTAAAAAAAAGATTAAAAATTGGGATAAGATTGTAGCTAAATTGAAAGATAAGTTCATACCCAAAGACTATCATATCAATATGTTCAGGAGGTTGCAGAACTTGAAACAAAAGGGCTTTACAGTGAAAGAATACACTGAGGATTTTTACATATTGAACATCAGAGCAAGACATAGAGAGAGTGATGAGGAAAACGTTGCCAGGTATATTGATGGCCTGAGATCTGAAATCCAAGAGTAAGTCGGTATGATGACAATGAGAATGGTGGAATATGCTTATCAAGAAACACTGAAAGAAGAGGAGAAGTTGTCCAGGAAACAAAGCCAGAGAAACATAGGAAAAATTCCAAGCAGAGGCAAAGGAACTGTCCGAGAAAATTTTCAGAAACCCAAACCTGAAGCTAGAAAGTATCACAGTCATACAGAAAGAGGAGGAAGTTCCAGAGGTGGAAAATATGGTGGTAGAAACTCTTTTTATTGAGGAAGAGAAAGAGGCAACGGAGGAGAAGTGAAATGCTATTCCTATAGAAATACAAAGCATATGTCTTGGGAATGTCCTGAGAGGAAAAAGAAAGAAGAAGGTGGAGAATCTCATATTTCCGAATCTCAAAGAAGGAATTTTGAGACAAAATCAGTGGAAGATGGGAAATCCCTCATGATGAGGAAGGTTCTCTTAAAACCAGAAAAAGAATCAAAAGAGCTAGTTCATAGAAATACTTTGTTTAGGACTGCTTGCAAGACCAAAGATAGGGTATGCAAAGTAATCATAGATAGTGGGAGCACTGATAATTTGGTATCCACATAAATGGTGGAAAAGATGGAGTTGGAGACAATTGCACATCTGAACCCATACAAGGTATCGTGGTTGCATAAGGGACACCAAGTCATGGTAAATTGACGGTGCAATGTTGAATTTAAGATAGGAGGTTATAAAGATGATATTATGTGTGATGTAATACCCATGGAAGTTTGTCATGTTCTATTGGGAATATCATGGAAATTTGACAGAAATGTCATACATGATGGGAGAAAAAATACTTACACCCTTGAGAAGAATGGTTGTACACATATGTTGTTGCCAATGGAGGATAAGAAAGTGAAGGAGGAAGCTAGCCCAAGCATACTTCTCATGAGTGGGAAGGAAATATTAAATGAAGTCAAGAAGGAATAGGAGATGCAGTTTGCTTTGGTGAGAAAGCATAGAGTCATCCTTACAAGTACTTCTATGGATGATCTACCTGAAGAGATTCGGGAATTGTTGTATAATTTTTCTGACATCCTGGTGGATGAGTTACCTCATTCTTTACCACCTATTAGGACTATCAGTCATCACATTGACCTTATTCCAAGAGCAAGTTTTCCAAATAAAAAAGAATATAGGTTGACACCTCGAGAGAATGAAGAGGTCAAGAATCAAGTCTGAGAGTTGTTGGATAATGGTTTGGTTAGATAAAGTTTGAGTTCATGCGTAGTACCAACTGTTTTGAGTCCAAACAAATATGGATGCTAGAGAATGTGCACAGATTCTAGAGACATCAATAAGATTACCATCAAGTATAGATTCCCTTTACCCATAATGGATTATTTGATGGATTTCTTGAGTGGAGAAAATTATTTTTCCAAGATAGACTTGAAGAGTGGCTAACATCAGATAATAATGAGAGAGGGAGATGAATGGAAGAAAACATTCAAGACGAATGAAGGGTTGTATGAGTGGCTTGTTATTCCATTTGGATTAACAAATTCCCCAATCACATTCATGATATTGATGAATGGAGTACTCAAAGACTTCATAGGTAAGTTTGTAATTGTGTATTTGGATGATATCCTAATCTTCAGTAAAACTGAAGAAGAGCACTTAAGGCACTTGACATTAGTGATGAGGAGGTTGCAGCAAGATAATTTGTTGATAAATCTAAAGAAATGTTCTTTCATGAATACATAACTCATATACTTGGGTTTTGTGATCTCTTCAAATGAATTGAATATGGATCTAGAGAAGGTGAGGGTAATCAAAGAATGGCCTTTTCCAAGAAGCATATGTGAGGTGAGAAGCTTCCATGGATTAGCAAGTTTTTAAAATAAATTCATCAGGAATTTCAGTGGCATTTTTGCACCCATGATGGACACTATAAAGAAAAAGCACAAGTCTTTTAATAGGATAGAAAAAGCTAAAAAAATCTCTAGAATGTTGAAGGATAAGATATTAGAACTACTGATTCTGGTTCTGCCATATTTCAAGAATATATTTCAAGTGAGGTGTGATGCAAGTGTAGCTATTGGTGCAGTGTTGAGCCAAGACAATAAGCATGTTGCTTATTTCAGTGAGAAGTTGAATAACACTAAGAGAAAATATTCAACGCATGATAAGGAGTTTTATTCTGTAATACAAGCTATGAAAAAGTGGAGGCACTATATTATTCCAAAGGAGTTTGTCTTGTACAGTGATAATCAGGCTTTACAATTCATAACCAGACAAGAGAAATTGAACCAAACACATGATAAATGGGTAGAATTCATGCAGAATTTTACTTTTGTTATCAATCACGTTAGTGGTAGCGCTAACAAAGTTGATGATGCTTTGAGCAGGAGATGTCTAATTATGCAGGAATTTCAAGTGGAGACCTTAGTGTTTGAACACCTTAAGGAAATGTATCATGAAGATCCATATTTTAAAGAGGCTTATGAAGCATGTGAGAACCCTTTGCTAAGGGAAAAAAGTCAAGTGATAGAGTATATAATTCAATATGGATTGGTGTTCAAAGGAATCCAACTCTATATTCCAAAATTCTCAATGAGAGACAACCTGTTGAAAGAAAAACACAATGGAGGATTAGCTAGACATTTTGGCCATGACAAGACTTATGCACAGCTGAGTTCTTCATACCATTTGTCAGGTATGAGATCTGATCTGAAGAAATTTGTGGGTAGATGTAGAGTCTACTAGTATGAAAAGGGAAGAAACAGAACATTGATCTGTATCAGCCATTTCCTATTACTAGCAGGTCATGGGATGCCATAAGCATGTATTTTGTGTTGGGATTGCCAAGAACCCAGAGGGGGAGTGATTCCATATTTGTTGTGGTTGATAGATTTTTAAAATTGGCACACTTCATACCATGCCAAAAAACTAGTGATGCTACTCAAATAGAAAATTTATTTTTCAAGGAAATTGTGAGATTGCATGGCTTGCCAAGGATTATTGTCTGAGACAGAGATACCAAGTTCATGGGACACTTTTGGAGAACCATGTGGAAAATGCTGGGGACAAATTTTTCCTTTAGTTCATCATATCACCCTCTGACAGATGGACAGACTGAGGTGGTATATCATAGTTTAGGGAATTTGCTGAGAAGTTTGGTCACTCAACATCACAGTCAGTGGGATTAAATTATGCCCTAGGAAGAGTTTTCTTATAATGATTCTCCAAAAAATAATAACTGAAAAAAGTCCATTTCAAATAGTGTGTGGAATGCATCTGATAGAAGTTTCAGAGTTAAGGGATTTGAAACATAATGAGTTCCAAAGTACAGGAGCAAAAGACTTTGTTCTAGAGATATAGAAGCTTCATGACGAGATAAAGAGACAATTGCACGAGAGCAGTTAGAAGTATAAAATCCAAGTTGATCAGAAAAGGAGAGAGGTTCATTTTGAAGTTGGAGATCAAGTTTTAGCACACCTAAGGAAGGAAAGGTTCCCAAGGGGAACATATAACAAATTGAAGATGAATGAAATAGGACCATGTAAGATCCTCAAAAAATTTGATGAAAATTATGTTAGAAAAATAGGATCGCAGAGCAATAAAATAAAACAAATGTGTAAATAAAACATTGTTACCCATGATTTTGGTCATCATGATGATGTATTGATATTGGTGTACTCAGGCTTCTCATAAGAACTTTCTCCTAAGAAAAATGATATTCATCTCTTCCCAGAAAACTCACTTTTGAAGAGAGTTCGCAGGTTGCTAGTATCCCAGGGTACGAGAATGACCCATTCTCGCAGGCTACCTTAAGCTAGGGTGCGAACTTCTTGCACTGTGTTGAACAGCTAGGGTGCAAACTCGTTCTAAGGCTTGGAAAAAGATGAATTCTCGATGGTTCTAGAAGGGAATATTCTAGAAGAATGGGTTGGCATTCGAATGGTTATCCTTGTACTGGATTCCCTGATATTGTGGGATCATTCTTATCTAAGTAACGATCTCATTCTCTCCTATATATTGATGGAATTCTCATGGAAAAGGTTAAGCAAGATTCATTGGATAATTGGTGAAAGAATTGTGTGAAGGACTTAGCTTGAACAGGAGCTTGGAGACTCTAGCAAGTCTATCAAGAGGATTTGATCTTCTTCATGCAAGAATTGAGCAAGTGTGTGTGTTGGAGCCAAGATCCATCGAAAGGAAGCTTGTGACATCAAGGTGATCAAGTTGTAATCTTTACTTTCAATTAATATGATACAGTGGCATGTCCCTTTCCCATAAAGTTATTCTCACTTTATTGTGTAATTCCTTGATCATACACATAAGTTGATAGTTGAATATATTTTGCTATCTTCACTTTGGTTGGTTTGTGTTATCTTGGTCTTGACCCCACGAGAGCACCGGAGTGAAGCGGGAGCAACAGAGACCCTAGGAAGCGATACAAAGGTATGTTACTTGTTCCTTCCTACTAGCTAATTCAATGGTAAAAACTTAGGGAAAGAGTCATGTCATGTCCTGTTTTGTTCTAGATCCAGGTGGGTCTAGGGAGATCAGTTAGTGTCGACACCTACCGATTAGTCCAATAACAAAATTGGTGACTCCACTGGGGATAACCCATTTTCTTTGTGGTTTTTGGTATTTTTCCTTGGCCATTTTCTCTTGCCTTACCTTTCTCCTTTCATATAAATCTTTGAGTCTTCAAGATACCCTGATAGACCCTCTGGGTCCAAAGGCCTCTTCAAATTTTGTGTCTTTTTCCAAAAATTTGACTAGTTTTAGACATTCTCACACTGCACTCCATAGTAGCCTATGAGAACATACTGAGTTCGCACCCTGCCTTTAGGTTCAGTTCGAGGTTCTCGCACTCTGCTCAAAGCCCACCTACGAGAATCACTAATTCTCGCACTGTGTAATACTGCTGGCCTGCGAACCCTGTTTTTCAAAAATTTTGCTTTAAGACTTTAGCATGATTAACTACCCAGATCAGTTTAGGTGCCTCACAAGAGTTTCTTGGACCATTGATTGATGTTTTTCTTGTCTTCGTTCTTGTGCACGAACAGTCTTAGGACTTCAAAGGCTCTTCCTGTCACTTGTTCTTGACTTTCATTTCTTGACTTTTCTTGGCAAAGCTATACTCTCTAATTTCAGAATCTGAGTGTGCTTGTTTGGTTAAGGATCGGCGATTGGTTGAAAGTTGAGTTTCTTTGTATTTATCATTTTCTCATTGTTTGAAAGATCATTTTTCTCATGCAATTGAAAAGACTAGTTTGGTTTTCTTGTTATCTTTGTTTCCATTAAAAGAGTGGTTTGGGTTTTTATTGCTTGTTCATTAGTTTTTTGATTTTCTGAACTCTCACCTTCATGGTGTAGGTCCTTTTTGAAAAGTGAACAAACGTTTTTCTTTCAAAATCATTTTCATTTTCGAAAACATTGAATATCAATTGTTGAAATCATTGAAAAAGAAGCAATAGAGAATTGTTATTGATGTGTGATTTGTTGCATCTGCATTTTAAAGGAAATTGTGTCTTGTAGTTCAAGTTTGATCCAGAAAACTTCTCTTTCCCTCCCATACATAGGATTCATTGAATGAAAATTGCTATATTTCATTCTCGTCCATGCATCATTGGGTCAGAGTCTTATACAACATAAGTTTCATCTATGTTTCCTTTGACTAAACAACAGCTCTTAATAACACTGTGCAATTGTAAAATTTACCTAGTAACTCTTTTCTAGGGCTCTATTACACCAACGTTTAGCTAGGCTAGCACTTTGGAATAGGAAGAGAGATACACTATCCAAAGCACAAAACACACAATAGCATCTTGTGTTAAGGAGTGTTAAATTCCATTTGCAACATCTTTTTTTGGGAATCCCTTCTCACACAAGGGTCAAACATGAGGTCGCATTGATATTGACAGAGTTACTCACCCTGCTTTGTTGATATCAGTGTAGAGATTGCACATATTACGGGGATCACTCGAAGGTATACCCACAATAATGAGTGGAAGCCTTTTGAGTTGATTTTGGGCTAGATACCCTGCCCTTGCGTGTGGATCAGATTGTCGACTGTCCCCCCAGGCTTTATTGTTGTTGGTGGTAACCTTAGTGGCCTATCTTTCTAGGATCTTACACAAGGTGACTGTGAAGGGGAAATTCTTCATAGTACCTGGAATTGATGTTGACCAAACTCACTTGGGCTCCTTGGAGGGTATACCCACTATTATGTGTGGGAGCTTGCACCAGGGTGTAAGTCCGTTAAGCAGGTCGTCAGTGTAACTTTTCCACCCTTGCCCAGTCCCTTCTCGTCTCGTTGTTGTGACATTGTATTTCATCACCAAATAGTGACTTCGGAATTAGAAGGTCTTGTTTGCTTGGTGTTGCTTCCTATATTTTGTTTACTAGCACGTGTTGTTTGTTTCCCAAAGTTGACCATATGATTTTATTCGTGAAGTTTATCACTCGTTTACAATATCTCCTCCACATCGTTCACATAGAATGGAGGGTTTATCTCCAGAGCATCTGGAAGGTTCTCAACCCTTGCCTACAAGTACACTGTTGGAATCCAATTCACATCTTTCCACTATCTTATAAGCTGCCTACACCATTGTTTTGCAAACCTTAATTTTTYGTCGCAATTCTCAAATGAAACGACACTTTTATTTTTGTGTTATTTGCACACTTGCCTTCGTTTTCACRACTGTAAGCGTGAAAACTTGGTCTTTCGAAGTCGCATTAAAATCATTATTGAATTGTCGTTATCATTCTTGTCGATATGCCTATTGCACTTACATTTTACTTATCATTATACAGTTGGCAAGACCTTTTGATCTGTACTCATTTGACATTCTTGGATTGATTGTGTGATTTTGTTTCATTGAGTTTGTGATACATTGGGGATTGTGTTTACATGTTATTTGATCAATCCACTTGGCACATTGGTATACATAAAATGCATTGGCACATTGGTTAAACTCTTGGTATGAATTTTTCTATACAACGCATGTCACATAGTCAAAACATTGGTATTGATTTCGATTTATTTGTTTGGTTTTGAGACTATAACTATTGCTTGTGCGAATGGTTTATCCACTAACCAAAGGTTTTGATTGATTGAAATGGCATAGTTATAACACTTATGCGTTGTGATTTGAATAGTTGAAAGCATCGACAGTTGTACCATTGGTAATGATTATTCTGCATGGCCAGCAAATAGCTCCACCACCTTCGCACAATGTCATTAATGCCTCCCCTTATCACCATTTCACCTCTGCTAGCATCGGTAATCCTTCGAGCATTATTCTCCTGTGTGTGCTGCGTTCAAAACCTAGCTCATTCACATCTATTACCGTGAACCCTGTTTATAGCACCAGTGGTGCGAATTGAGCCGAACGACAGTCAAGCCTTGCTATTGTTCGATAACGCCCGGAAAGACTTAGAGGATAGTGGTTGGTTCACATTTGTACAGTGGTTTGAGGGTTTTAATCTATTTGTTGCATAGCAGCTCACCCTGACTTTTGATGGGTGTAGGGCCAAAGTAGGCGACATTCAGCTTGAGCTGAATGAGGAGTTCATTAGCTCTGCCACAGGGTTAGCGTCCATGGGCGATGGTTTAAAAACTCTAAAGTGGAGGAGGTGCCATGGCCTTTGTTGTTCATCTCACGAAAGGTTACATCCTGTGACAGAGGTATGTCGATTTCCACGCTTAAACCAAGATGGCATGATCTTTTGATGGTGGTTAAACAATTCGTGACCTGTGAGGGTCGATATGGACTAGTTTTTCTTTATCACCTTAGACTGTTAATGAATTTTATGGGTTATCCATTGAATATGCCTTTTTATTTCCAGCGAAGTCTTTATAAAATGGCTAAGAGGTTTAAAAGAGAGAAGGTTGATAGTAGCTTATTCCACCATGGCCTAATCAGACTCATCGTTGTTCATCACTTAAATCTCCACGGTGATAGTTGGCAAGCTTTTATCTCTCGGAATGGTTTTGTTGATACAGAGCCTGTCCAAATTAACAAGCCCATGGTTAGTGTGACTAAGATTGGCCCACCCATGCCTTTCCATGCCCTTCTACCCTCTCCTAAACCCTTGGCCAACCCTGATATCAATATACCTGACATCGCAATAGACAAGACAGAGGATGTTAAAAAGCCTGTGAGCAAAAAGGTCAAGGGAAACCCTACTGTCGACAACAAAGGTAAAAAGAATGCTCGACTTATCTCGAGACTGGATAGGAATAAACCTAAACCTAATGTTGAGCATAAGCCCATATTCCTCAGTGAAGACTCGAACTCTGACATCGAATGCTTCCTAGCTAGTGAGTACCCTTACTCTCAAGGTTTGTGCTCCAAGACACCCTATGATTTTGTTTCTAATTTTCCCCCGTGCCTAAGGAACAATCCCAGTTATCCAGGGATCAAGATACCTAAAGAAACCCTCGGTGATTCCCCCAAACCCTCGACTGTCAGGCAGTCATCATGCAACCAGTGTGATGTGTAGTTGGAATGATACTATACAGACGTTCCCTTACTTCAATCGAAAATCAAAGCGTTGGAAAACCAAGTTATAGTGTTGACTAGTGAAAGGGACAAGATTTGAGCTAATGATAAGAAGCAGAAAACCACTGGTTCCATCATTTTTAGGAATGTCGAATCGGCTACAGTCGTCGTCAATTCCAAAATGTTATGACCAAGTTGTCTGCTCATCATTCAGGTATGAATTTTGATATCAATTTCATTTTATCAATTGCTTGGATTAATATAGTGAATTGGTTTCTAAGTTTTCATAAGTCTGTTTATTATTCGAAATGACTTTGACATGGTTTGATTATCAAAACGGTTATAAAATCGAATATGGTTATGATTTTGTTATACGATTTGATCGTGTCCATTTTAACAATTAATTGGTTTTCACTGGGTTTGATTCATTTTTCTGTTGGTTTGAGTTAACGAAATCAATGGTGTTTTCTTTCGATTGGATTTTGTTTGTATCCAGCCTGAAAATGAGGTTTTTATGCTAAAATTAGAACACGGGTCTGTTTTGATTTAATATGATGTTGTTGTCATTGGATATTAATGGCTTTGATTTCATTCTTGTGATTTGATTGTTAAAACGATTTCATAGAAATTGAATTGGCTTGATAAATACGATGTAGCCTATTAAATTGGAAAAACGACTCTGTTTTGTCAAAATTTTCGTTTGGATTTGGATTATATCTAACCTGTGCGAAATATCTCTGTGCCCAAATCATGGAACTGTTTTGATTCACAATGACTATGTCAAACTTAAACTATTTGATTCGCTCTTGTTTGGATTGGATTGCTTTTATGAGTTGGATTCGTATCGAAAATAGACTTGATGTTGCTCTGTTGATTTTAATTTTCAAAACGAGTTTGTTAACCCAGATCGACTTATGTTATCTCTGTCGAATTCGTATGAGAAAATTCGGTTAATAGTTCATTTTGAAATGAATTCAAGTAATGATTTCGTGGACTGTAAATTGATTGTGTTCACCCCAATTGGTGATAACGAACGACTAAACGAAGTCCTACAGATCCTGTTATCAACCGATTAATTCCACGATGATTTCATTTGTGATAATTACATACCAGTTTTGATTCGATTCGCTAATAGCATGGATTGTTTGTTTATGTTAAATATGGTGCGATCAATTTTGAAAATGATCTGGTTGATTCGGTTTGGATTCGAAGTGATCTGTGGGTAGATGAAGCAATTTTTGTATTGATTTCAATTCATCCATGAATCGATTTCACTGCTGTCGGTTATTCAATACGATGTTGTTTACCCGAATTGGTCAAAACAGAGTGTATCTATCTCTGTCATCATTTGATTTAGTTTGTTCAAATTTGCATACAAGTGTCGATTTGAATGAGGCTTTTAGCAATCAAATATATTTTAATAGTTTGAATGTATTTTCTAAGATTTGAATTGATTTTTAATATGATTATGTGTTTGATTTAGACTAGCTATAGAATCGCAAGATTCTGTAGCTAGTCTTTAGAATTAGATTTTTATCAATTTCATCAGCAAAATATCTTCCTAACTTGTTTTTTTTTACCTCTTTCAGGTACATTCGAATTGCATTGGGGGTGTTGTGGCATTCTAGGAGATATTTGTGTGATACAGTTTTATTTTAGGTTCCTAGTTTTAGAGATAGAAACTTGGGATATTTTCCCAGATTTTCTATAAACAGTTTTGATAACTTCCA
>ML781560.1:156955-171496 GCA_009831015.1 Picea engelmannii | reverse complement strand
AAGATTCATTGGAGAATTGGTGAAAGAATTGTGTGAAGGACTTAGCTTGAACAGGAGCTTGGAGACTCTAGCAAGTCTATCAAGAGGATTTGATCTTCTTCATGCAAGAATTGAGCAAGTGTGTGTGTTGGAGCCAAGAGCCATCGAAAGGAATCTTGCGACATCAAGGCGATCAGGTTATAATCTTTACTTTCAATTAATATGATACAGTGGCATGTCCCTTTCCCATAAAGCTATTCTCACTTTATTGTGTAATTCCTTGATCATACACATAAGTTGACAGTTGAATATATTTTGCTATCTTCACTTTGTTTGGTTTGTTTTGTCTTGGTCTTGACCTCACGAGAGCACCGGAGCGAAGCGGGAGCAACAGAGACCCTAGGAAGCGATACAAAGGTATGTTACTTGTTCCTTCATACTAGCTAATTCAATGGTCAAAACTTAGGGAAAGACTCATGTCCTGTCCTGTTTTGTTCTAGATCTAGGTGGGTCTAGGAAGATCTGTTAGTGTCTGTACCTACCGATTAGTCCGATAACAAACACAGAAGATAGACAATACAATAGAGAGACAAATATAAGTGGTTCACCCAGTGTGGGATATGTCCACCAAAGAAAGTTCCAGGTCATTCCTTTATTATTATCTAGCAAATGAAGGGGTACAACCTACAACACACCCTCTATAACTTCCTCTTCTTTCTCTCACAGCCTCCTCTCTTATAATACAATATTTGTAATAATGCATAGCCACAATACATTTATGTCATAAAAGAGGGTTTCCTTCTAGGAAAAAAAACCCTAACATAACTTCTACCGTCAGATTTGTGACCTTATAATGAACAATCCATATTTACAATGAAATTACAATATACATTTACGAGGAAAAATTTCCTTTGAGGGCTTCACCCCCAAACCCCCACTTTCCCCCGGACCCTGCAAAGGGGGTAACCCCCCTTTGCACTCCCCCATGTAGAGGAGTGTACATTCTTCTAGGGTGTAAAGTCTTCATGGGGTATAAACATGGCTGAAAACAAAGACCTCTAAATCAAGAAGATAATCAGGCTCCACAACCAACAATCTCCCACTTGGAGACTGATCTTAACAACTCCACCAGTGTTGTATCTGCTGGACTATGAACCTTCTTGGACCTGGAAAATTTCGCATATTCACCTTCATGCTTGAAGACCAGCTGAAACTAAGCAAGAAATCAGATTCTCCATGGTTACTCCCTTCGTTAACATGTCTGTAGGATTTTGGCTAGTGTGTATATTTTCCAACTTCAAATGTCCATCTTCCAAGATGGATCATATGAAATGGTACCTGAGGTTTATATTCTTATTATTTTAATGGAAGGATGAGTTATTTGCAAGATGAATGGCACTCTCACTTTCACAATACAACCTGCTATTCTCCTTCTTCTTTCCCAATTCCTCCATAAACCTCTATAACCAAATCATCTCTTTACTAGCCTTGTAGCAGCAACATACTCTACCTTTGTTGTTGAAAGTGCAACAACTTTTTGCAGTTTCAAAATTCAACTTATTATTGTTCCACCTATAGTAAAAACATACCCTGTGGTTCTCCTCCTACTATCTTTACCACCTACCATATCTGAATCAACATATCCATGTAGAACAATGTTTGAACCTCCAAAACATAATGCATGAGTAGCAGTACCTCTCAAATACTGGAGAATCCACTTCAATTCCTCCCAATGTTTTTTACCTAGATTGTTCATATACATGCTCACAACTCCCACTGCATGTGAAATATTTGGTCTTCTTCAAACTATCGCATACATCAATATGCCAACTACTGATGAATAAGGGACCCTGGACATGTATTCGATCTCGTCATGTGTCATGGGACACATTTCCTTAGTTAATTTGAAATGGTTGGCCAAAGGTGTACTAACTAGATTTTCATTCTGCATTCTAAACCTCTCCAACACCTTATCTATGTACTCACCCTGAGACAATGTCAATTTGTGATTTTTCCTGTCTCTTGTTATTATCATACCAAGGATTTTCTTTGCAACACCCAAATCCTTCATTGCAAATGAATTAGACAATTGCTTCTTGAGAACATTTATATCTTTCATATTAGACCCTGCAACAAGCATTTCATCTACATACAATAGCAAGATTATATAGCTTCCATTTTCTATCATTTTAAAATAAACACAGTGATCATAATGACATCTACTATAACGTTGTTTTGTCATAAACCTGTCAAACTTCAAATACCATTGTCTTGGAGCTTTCTTTAGGCCATACAATCTCTTCTTCAACCTGCACACCAAATTCTCCTTCCCTTTGACCTCATAACCATTTGGTTGTTGCATATAAATCTCTTCCTCCAAATCCCCATGGAGAAAAGCTATTTCTACATCTAATTGTTCAAGATGAAAATATTTTACTTCCACAAGATTTAAAATAGTCCTAATTGAAGTCATTTTAACAACAGGAGAAAATATTTCATCAAACTCTATACCTTTCTTTTGTGCAAACCCCTTTACAACAAGTCTAACCTTGTACCGCTTTTTGCCTCCATCTTCTTCCTTCAATTTGTAAACCCATTTATTTTGTAATGCTTTTTTTTCTGTAGGAAATTGAACCAAATCCCAAGTCTAGTTATTTACCAAGGAATCCATTTCCTCTTTCATGCCTTGCTCCCATTTATTTTTAGTGTCTACCTGCATTGCCTCTTCATAACATTTTGGTTCAGCAGAATCAGTGAACAATAAATAATACAATGAAGGAGAGTATCATTTCGGGGGTCTACTTAACCTGGTAGATATTCTAACAACACTTGCAGGAGTTTGAGGTACATGTTGAACCTGTTGTTGTACATTATGATTTTCTGGTACCTTTGGAAAAAAAAAATCAGTGATCTCATCAAGCACTGTGTATTATGGTTTTTCTTTTTCCTATTTCTTTCCCTGCAATTGATATTTGTACATGACCTTCTCATTGAATATGACATCTCTACTCCTAATGATTTTTTTATTTTCATAATCCCATAAGTGATAACCAAAATCATTAACAACGTATCCAATAAAGGTACACTTCTTGGATTTTTCTTCAATCTTTGTTCTATTTTCTTTATCAATATGGACAAATGATTCACAAACGAAAGTCTTCAAAAAATAATAGTTTACCTTTTTACTTGTCCATGCCTCCTCTAGAACTATACCATCCAAAGATCTTGAAGGTCCTTTGTTTATTAAGTAAAAAAAAATATCTACAACATCTTCCCAGAGCTGTAAGGGAAAACCAGCATGTAATCTCATACTCCTTGCATGCTCCATGATTGTCATTCTCATCCTTTCTAACACGCCATTTTCTTGTGGTGTTCTTGGAACTGTATTCTCTCTATGAATCCCATGGTATGAACAATAATCATCAAACTCCTTGCTACAATATTCACCTCCATTGTCTAATCTGAGACACTTCAAACTTTTTCTTGTCTCATTCTCAACCAAAACTTTCCATTTCTTAAAAGTATCAAAAACATCAGATTGTGTCGAATGCAATAAACCCAATTTTTTCTAGTTTCATCATCAATAAAAGTAACATAACAATGAGAGACACCAACAGATGATACCCAAGTTGGTCCCCATACATCTGTATGCACAAGCTCTAACCTTTCACTCTTCTTTTCATTTCTGACTCTGAGAATTATGACTCTCTTGTGTTTTCCATAAACACAATGCTCACAGAAATCCAAATCAATTTGTTTAAGATATGGCAACAAATTTCTTTTGTGAAGTATCTTCATCCCCTTCTCACTCATGTGTCCAAGCCTATGATGACACAGTGTTGTATCCACTCATGTAGAAGCTAAAGAGGTAGAAGAGACAGTATTACCAGTACATGAATACAATGTACCTACCTTCTCTCCTTTTTCTATCACCAATGATCCTTTGGTGACCTTCCACACCTTATCTGTAAATATGGATATACAACCTTCACTTTCCAACTACCCTGTTGAAATAAGATTTTTCCTTAGATCTGGAACATGTATTACCTCTTTCAACAACCATTTCTTTCCATTGCTTTTCTTTATTTTTACCTTTGACATTACAAAAATTTTGCATGGTGCATCATCACCCAAATGAACCTGTCCAAAATCACCTTGAACATAATCTAGAAAATGTTTCCTATGTGGTGTGGCATGAAATGAAGCCCTTGAATCTACTACCCAAGACTCAAAAATATTATCTACAGAAAGAATCAAAGAATCTTGTAACACATCACATGTTACCTTTGCTTCCTTATTTTTCTCTTGTTGTCCATCTCTTTGTTTCTTTGGAGCTCTACAGTCTTTCTTTAGATGTCCTTTCTTCCCACAATTCCAACACTCTATCTTTCCAAATTTGGATTTGGATCTACCCTTCCTATAATTCTTTTGGTTCCCTGAGCCCTTTCCTCTATCCTTTTGTTTTCCCCTATTCTCCATGTTCAACGCATTACCCGATGTCTCACATGTGTTTTTCTGTCACATTTACTCACTAAGGATAACACCAACAACATCATCAAATTTTAAAGGATTTGAACCAGAGATAGAGTTACTTACAGCCATGACCAAGCCATTCCAACTTTCTAGCAATGAGGACAAGATTAGAAGAGCCCTGACCTCATAATCAAAGTCCACTTTTATAGAACTTAGTTGATTAGTAACCGTATTAAATTCATTTAAATGGTCTACAATATACCCACCTTTTGACATCGTCATATTAAATAATCTCTTCATTAGAAATACCTTATTGGGTGCCAAGGGTTTTTCATATAGTTTATCCAATGTGTCCATCAGCTCCTTCGTTGTCTTTTCTTTCAAAATATTGAAAGCCACCGACGCTACCAAGCTCAGTTGTATCGTTCCTAATGCATTTTTGTCAAGAACCTCCCATTCTTCCTCCTTCATGGTCGTCAAATTCTTTTCTATTCCACCCAATGGTAGGAATAGAGCCTTCTAATATAAATAATATTCCATTTGCATCTTCCATAACTGGTAGTTTTGGTCATTAAATTTCTCGACCCTAAACTTTCCATATTCTACCATTGCTCCCACTCGAACCAGGAACCCTCTTTTCCTGTGATTTACCTTTTTCTTTGATACCAGTTATTAGAAAAACATGATCGCGAAGCAATAAAATAAAACAAATGCGGAAATAAAACATAGAAGATACACGATACAATAGAGACACAGATATACGTGGTTCACCCAGTGTGGGCTATGTCCACTAGAGAAATTTTCAGGTTCTTCCTTTATTATTATTCAACAAATGAAGGGATACAACCTACATCACACCCATTGTAACTTCCTCTTCTTTCTCTCACAATCTCCTCTCTCAGAATACAATATTCGCAATAATGCATAGCCGCAATACATTTCCCTCATAACATAGGGTTTCCTTCTAGGGAAAAAAACCCTAACATAACTTCTATCGTCAGATCTGTGACCTTATAATGAACGGTCCATATTTACAATGAAATTACAATATACATTTACAAGGAAATTGTTCCTTTGGGGGATTCGCCCCTGAACCCCCACTTTCCCCTGGACCCCCCTGAACCCGACAGAGGGGGTAACTCCCCTCTACACTCCCCCGCGTGGAGGAGTGTAGATTCTTCTAGGGTGTAAATTCTTGTTGGGGTATAAATACAGCTAAAAACAAAGACCTATGAATCGGGAAGATAATCAAGCTCCACAACCAACAAATTCTTATGAGATTGATCTCACAAAGAGTGTGGGTATATCACCCATTTTAATTTTGCAAACATGTAACCTTACAGGATAGATGATACAGTAGGATCAGATGATCAAAAGGAGATTCAATGGGAGAAGTAGATGCCCAAATCCAAAAATCCATAGATGGAGAAGATCATAGATCAAAGGATTGGTAAGAACACCAGGAGGAAGACTTATTTTGAGTACCTGGTGAAGTGGAAGGGTCACCCAACAGAGGATGCTAGCTGGGTAAATGAATCGGACATCCAAAAGCATGCAAAGACAGTGCAGGAGCTCATGGACAGGAGTCCATGAATTTTTGGCTAGACAAGTATGATGCAGAAGCATCACCATCATCAATTAAAGAGGCCAGGTGGAGGACAACAAAGCACCCAACGCGCAATTTTCAAACTGTTTTTGAATTCTGAGGAGAGCGCGTCTCTCTATTTTGAAAGGATTGTAATTTAAATCTTTTAAATGTTTTGAGGATTGAGCCATCACATAAGGCCATCGATATTGTAATCATTTTAATTATTAGATAAGGTTGTACAGATACTGAGTATCAACTCATATATGAATGAAATTGTCATTCAATGTAATAGTCCTTAGTAGATGAATTTATTAACTATGATAGGATAGCACCAAGGTAGTCTAGAGGGAAGGCTAGAGAAGCCTCTCCATATATAAATATATGTATTGTATGCCCAAATGGGGATGTTGAATGTTATTGTTATTGTTGTGTATTATTATCTGGGAGAGTTATTGAAGCTTATGAAGAATTGCAGAGAGTTGTATGAGTCCATGTACATATTTTACTGAATGAACAGATAGGTTTGAATCCAAATGTATGGTTTTGTGTTCATCTGAATTGTTTAAGTACATGTGATGTTTCTTTATGCTCTCTATGTTTTATCTATTTATGTATATTTTATGCATAGATATGTTTTCCATAGTTAAGTGTGGAAACCTTTGATGTTTCTGTAAGTTTCATTTGTTTCTTTTCTGAGATTCCTGGTGTAAGGAGTGCATAGTGCCTGTAAGGAGTGCATAGGCTAAGTCGAGATAGACTTAGAAGCTCAGAAGAGATAATGTGAATTTACAGTTGCAGTGCAAGGAGTGCACAATTGTTCAGTTGAAGTGAAAAGAGTGCATAGTTGTTCAGTGGAGAGAAAATATTGGAGAAGACCCATGCAAGGAGTGCGTCAGGAAAGCACTGTGTTAAAGTGTTGGAGAAGTCTTAGAGGAGACAAGCACAAGGAGTTCATAAAGGATATTTTCTTCAAAAATCTCTAAGTCCAAGAATTTCTCAGAAGTTCAAAGCCTGCAAGCAGTGTGCCAGAGGTCTGAAATACCTCAAGGAACAAAGATCAGGAAGGATAGAGACCATAATCCTCAAGGAAGAGAAGATTTGTTTGTTTTAAAAGTCGAATGGTTGAGATATGTTTGGAAGGATCCATGATCTTTCATCACCCTTAGATTTGGAGAAGTAGAGCGGGGTTTAACCGTGTGAGTTGTTGAGACTTCCCGTGTTCGGAGAAGTCATGGATCGAGTTCAAGGAGAAGTTATCGAATAATGGAAATCAACGATTGAGATCCATTCGGGAGTTTGTAGGAGAGTGTACAATCATCAGATTAGGAGGAGTTTCATGAGGGTTAATTGGTGAAGTCCTTCGGATTTCATGCATTCGAGGGATTTGGCTTGTGGAGAAGCCTGAACCCCTAAAGTCCTGAAGGCCGAAGTTAATCATGGTCGTACAATTCCTGAGGATACGTGTCAGCAGATCATCTACTCTAAAAGAAGTTTGGATTGGAGGTTCAAGAGTGGAGGACCCCCAAAGTCCCAAAGCCTCTGAGCTCCTAAGGGTCATCCATTAGTAGGGACACACATCATCAAATTAGAATATCCAAAGGATAGACACTCCAGGAGAATAGCGAGAAGAAAAGTGTGATCTCTCCGGAGTCCCAAAGTCCAGAGATGATCTGGGAAATTGGTCAGAGGAAGGATGCATGGAAGCAGATCCAGAAGTATGGAGGTTCGACACTCCAGATGAAACATAGTGCATTGTTGTGAGGGTTTGCGAAGGCCTGAAGGATGGATTCAATCCCAATTTTTCGTCGGAGAAGGATGAGTGGTGAAAGATCTCATAGTTCAGGGACGTGGAACTTTGGCGAAATTGAATCATCATGTAGACAAGAACAAAAATCATCAAAGTTTTGAACACATCCTAGCCATCGATCAGGAAGGGCACACATGGAGGATAGAGAATTCATCCATCCATCTGTTCTTGTGGATCGTCGATTTGATACTTGGGCGTAAGTGCCTTTTCGGAGATCTGGGAGATTTTTGGAAAAGGTTGTGGATAAATCATCGAAGCCCGAATTGTGAAAGAGGTGGAGAGATGTCGACCTGGTGGAAGAATAAGAGTCGTCGGATCTGCCCCTTTTTGGAGATCGACAATTCACAAGTGTTGTGTGTATGTTGGGCACGGTAAAAAATCACCAAAGCCTGAAATAACTTGGTTTGATCCATCGATCTCGATGCTCGTTGAAGACCGTTGATCTTGTCGCATATTGTTCAAAAGTTCACGGGTTTTGCATTGAGAGATAAGAAGGATAAAAAGTCCTGAAACTTTTGGGGATTGAAATATTGGCCCACATTTTTCACCCTCATTCTCCGGGGAGGCTTTTCCAGTGCTCAAGGAGTCTTGAATAAGCGGATTTGAATTCAGGAAGAAGGTTTAAGGAACTGTGTATTGAAATTTTGGGCTCGGAGGGAGCCTGTGAGCTAATTTCATCTCTCGACTAGAACAATCCTAGACCGGGAGGTCACATGGACCCTGTGAGAGGGTGAGGTATGCATCAAAATATCTCTTCTTTGTCTACAAATCCCTGCCTAAAGTCTCAACATGAAATTACTTTTGTTTGGTTGTATGGACCTTGGATTTCTTTGGGCAGGCCATGACCTGGTGTCTATCAAAATCTGAGTATGGTGGTTGAAAATCATCTTGAAAATGTTGCATCAAGTCGTCCTCGAAAGGACGGAACAAATCTATGATCATGTCGAAATAACCATCCCAAACATCTAAGTCATATATGTACAAAGCCCAATCCTTTGTTTGAGGGTTTCCCTCAACATCATAGGTGGGATCTCCATCAAAGGTGAAAAGGCTTGTGTCCCATCCACGTTTTCCAATCTGTATGAAAGTATCAATATGTTGATTGACTGCATCTAAGGCCTCTTCACTTACAGGATCATGGAATAGGTTTTCATCAAGATCCTCGAAAGGGTCATAACTCATAGTGTTCTCCTCTTGATCTTCAACATGATCAGATTCATCAGGATCTTCTTGGAATATTTCTTCATAAGCACGTTCTTCAAGCACCTCTTCATCTGTGAGGGCTTTGTCTTTGGAATATTCATGCAATAACTCTTGCACTTGGTTCATCAGCTCTTTAGCATCTTTATTAGAATCTTTTTCCCTTTCCATTTGAAAATTTTCCTTCCATGAGGGATGACAGGGTCTTGGTTGATTCCAAGTTGCCATAGTCCCATTGACTAGAAGAACACCTCAAAGGTGAGTAAGGGAAAGGTGAGAATGGGAAAGGTGAGTAAGGGAAACATGGGTTCAGGAAAGTTGGATTCGCCAGACAAAATTTAAAGAAGGTTTGTCAAAGGAAAAGGGTAGGTTCTTGGAGTGGAGTTTCTAGTCAAGCTCGGGATAAAGGCTTTGGGAAATAGACTTTCCAAAAGCGTCATTTAGGGCACAAAGAGGATTCAAAATCCTCCTCAGTAACTGTGCCAAAATGTTATAGTGCAAGTTGTAGTTTGAGCAAAGCCCGACCCAACCACAAAATCATGTGCTACAACTATGGGACACTACACCCAATGTCACCTCGATGTAGGTCCTGCACATGGGGGGTGACTAATGTCACTCCTAGGATGCGGTCCCGAAGACCCTAGGGGGAATGAAAAGAATGAAGGGAGGTGTAAGGAGAATTCCCCTGGAATTTCAAGTGATGGAAGCATATACTGGTTGAAAATAGTAAGTAAAGAGAGTAAATGGATAACGAGTAAAGAGATAGTTGCCGATGCACCTGTACCTTCCCGAGACACAAGAAAAGACACTTTTCCAACCAAGTATAGTAATGGATTAGTAAGTTAAGCTCCATGTCCCTAAAATACAACAACATACAAGTTATTAACTCAACAAGAGATTACATCCAAATCAGCAAGTAAAAGGTCTATATTAGTTAGCAATGTCAGCAATAAAACTAGTAACCAATGTGGACCGAAAATAGCACTTCAAGACTGAATAAAGATGGTTGTCATAAAAGTAAATTTCTTCCAAAGTATATCATCCTTATGGATGTAGAATTAAATGAAGTACAACAGCAAATATGACCATCAAAAAGTGCCAAAATCTATCCCAATAGATGCACCTAGGTTAGTAGGTTAAACTAGCAAAGTTAGAGGGTTAGTCTAGGGTTAGTTTGTGAGATATTAGCAGTTAGGGTTAGAGTTTAAAGAAGCTCTAATGGATGTAGGTTAGTTTTAATACAGAAATAAGATTTTTTGGGAGAAAGAGAATTCCCTAAAGGAGGAAGAATCCCTGAGGCATCAAGATCGTTATCCAAAAGAGACAACTTCAAAAATTGAAATTTGTATGCTTACGAAGGCAACAATTTATTTCTCCCATGAAATAAGTAAATTATTTGTTCCTTTAAGATATGGTTAATGGATTCAAGAGAATATGAATAATCTAGATAGGTTACTTCCTTGGGGGTGTAAACCCTTTTACTCCCCAAGGAAAGCTAGGGTTTTAACTAGGAGGGTGTATGCAATTATACTCCTCTTAGTAAACCCTTATGAAGTAATATTCCCGTAGAAATAAAATGGTGGAAACACAAGTAGGGGTGTATGCCCTTATACTCCCTAATTTTCTCAAGAAAATAGAACCTTTAACTTGTACAAATGATAATACAATGAAATAAATGGCACCTTTAAGCATTAAAAGGCAATAAAAGGTAAACTAACCACCAAAAAAAGCAATGAAGAAAGCCTTCCAAGGCTAGTGCACCATCTCCATCAACCATAACCAAGACATAGCCATAAACAAAATCAAAAGAGAGAGAACTAGCCAAAGAGAGCGAAAATTTCAGTCCAAGAGCCTCTCACAATGGAGAGTTATGATAAAAATGAGATCTTGTGATTTTTATTTATAAAAAATGTAGCTAACATAGTTTGTCCTCATACTTTAGGGTAAAACAAAATATTAGGGGTTAACAACCCTAATATTTCCCATTTTACAAAAAAATATTAAACAATTCCTTTAAAATTTCACTTTTGCACAAATAAGACCCTAATTTATAATGATGTCACCCCTTTAGGGGACTTTTTGGCATTAGGAGAAAGTCATTGGTGTAGGAGGAGGGTGTCTAGGCTTTCCACAACCACGTGTCAAGCATCCAAATATATTCCTTCAAGTTCAATACCTAAAACCCCTCAAAACGTCCAAGTTCCAAAGCATATCATCTCACTACCATGCCCTAGTCCCCAGCACGTGACATCATGCTCAAACAGAGGACTTTTTCCCCCTCCTCGGAAAATCATTTGGCAAGTGAGGGTTGGGCTATGTCATCCAAGTAATAATCAAGGCCTTCCAAGTCTGATCTTTCTCATCTAGCATGCAGGCCCCTGGCATCCAACCTATGGGCTTGTAGCCCCATGGAATCCTAGGCTAGGGTTGTCTCCAAAAAATGTCCACCAACTAGGTCCTGCAAAGACAAATGAGCATGCTCTCCAAGGATCTCAAGTCATAACATCATGATAAGTGAATCCAATCAATAAATAATCCATCTAAGCATATGCATCAAAGATCACTATATCAAATAATTAACAACTCAAAGACATTGTATGACTTGTCAAGTTTGAATATGGGAGGGTTGACGAGGTATCCTATTGGGTAGATCTTTCCATAGGTAAAGGAGAGTTTCCAAGAGATCCCTCTCTAATCCATATAAATTGGATGAAGTGGTTGGGGTCAAGACTCAATGGAAAAAGTTCTTATGACATATAAGGGGTTGTAGTGTCTCATTCATGGGTGCCTTTGTAGAGGGTGTGTGGTGCCTTCATCTGCAATGCACTTTTTCCAAGCCCATCAATTGCCTTTTATCTTTCTTTCTTTATTTTATTTCAATATATTATAAGGATAGGTTGAAGTTCACTGCCCTGGAATCGTGACCAGAATATGACAATGTCACCCACAAACACCTAAGGGAAATGAGAAGGTTGTCTCTTGATGAGACCCCCTTTCTCTCATCCATGCAACTAAGAGTCATTACCTTGGTTTGGTGACCAAATGATGGTAATGTCATACCACTAGATATTCATGGATGTGATACGTCCTCTCGTGATGAGACCTCCTATCCTTCAACCAACCTTTTAATCATTATTTATTATATTGTGGGTCCTCTTTACTCAAATATAAGCATTTTATTGCTTTCTTGGGTGATCTCGGGGTCAAGCATATGGAAGTTTTATACAAGGCTTTTATATTTTATCCAACACCAACCCCTCTGGGCCTTTATCCCCTTCTTCCCATAGAATGAAGGACAACCCCTTCTTGGGTCAATACACCCTAAAATCCTAAGAGATGAGGAAATGGAGGGGAACAATGATGGAAAGTAGTAAGTATGGTCAAGAACGGTTCAATGGCTCATTAAGGGAGTTCCTAGTAGCAAACTCATTCCGAAAGAAGAACACTTATTAGGGCACAATGTCAACCACCAAGGTGAAGCAGGGAAAAAAAAAATTAGGGAAAGCCTCTAAGGTTTTTTAGGGGATTTTGGGTTGTTTGATTGGTTTGTTTTCCCTTCAAGTTTCTTTCAAGTTTTATGATTTTGTGAAGGGATTCTAGTCACCTTCAGAGTGCATACCATTTGTCCCTTCCCTGTAAGACTTCCTGATATTTTTTTTTTTTAAGAGATACATAGGTGTACGCGCCCTATATTGGGTCAGGCCGCATACATATGCAGGTTGTTGATGCAACAACCTGTGTCTATGTTTCATGAAAGATTTTGAAAAAGAGGGAGTTTGTCTCTTTCCTGATTGAAGTTCACACTTCTCATGGATTTCTTGGATCAGTCCAGAGTCTTTGTTTAAGGCCATGGCCTGGGTATAGGTTTCTATTTACTTGTTTTCTTGGTCTTCTTGTGTTTACCCTTAAAAAGGTTTTAAGCAAGTTGTTGAGTTGTAGATATGCCTTCCTAGTTTCTTGATTGAATCATGTTGGCCCTTGGTTATGGAAGGAAGCGAAGATCAAGGAAGAAAGGGTGAAATGCGAACTTTGCGGAAGACATGGTGACTGTTACTGGGTCAAAGTGAGCAAAAGAGGAGAAAAGATGGAGTGAAGCAAGCAAAAGAAAATTGTTAAACGAGGAGATCGAGAACGACAGATAAGCAAGGAAGAAGGATCATGGACAACTCAGCAAGTGGAAAAAGCCATTGTTGGATGCTTTGGAGCACTACGCAAGAAGGAAGGAAAGACAGGTTGGCGAAGCCCGGAAAATGTGGGTCAAGTTGACCTAGGGTTTTAGACACCTAGGGTTTTGGTATCTAGGGTTTTGACACCTAGGTTTCAACCTAAGACTGTCGGTGAACCATTGTAATGTATAAATAAAGGTCAAGAGGACCTGGGTCGGGTTGGTACGATATTGTTGTTATTCTAGTTGTATTGTGTTGTGAGTGATTATTGTATTGAGAAAGAGAACTACTAAGTGTGAGATCCTTCTGGTATTGTAAGATATTCAGCTGGGTGTGAGGGTCAAGTCCTGCAGTTGGGTGCACTGGAAGGGGAGAGGAAGAGAGAAGAGGAAAGAATATATGCTAGTTGAGAGCGCAGACAAAAACTATATGCTTTACCTTAATAAATCATAAGCGCAGTTTTGTGGACGTAGCCCTAGAAAGAGGGTGAACCATGTACATCTTGTGTCATATGTGTGATTGATGTTCTGATCTCTGTCATTAATATATTGTTATTGCATTGTTGTATTAGATTAGATCTGTAGTTGTGTGGAGTATATCTAAGATGATAGGTGATTTGTGCATATTGTATGGTTCTATATTAGATCCACTTGATATTCCCCTTGGTTGTAGACATATATGTCCTGCAACCCCCTCATAGTTGCTTCAGGTGAGACTGCATCTGCCTCGCAGGTGTTGTTGAAAGGGACAGTAGCTAGGGCTTGTTGGTGCGCTCTTGGAGCCGAACCCTGGGTCTGCCCCTGTGCCAACAAATGGTTATGTTACCGGGACAGGGATATTCTTGAGGGAATGTCAAGGTGGTTTCCATCGAAGGCAGAAATTCAGAAGTGGATAGAGGATCAAGAGAAGGACTTCGTTGAAGCCCAGAACAAGAACCCTAATCTAAGTAATGAGGATTGGTTAGGAAGATATATCTTCACCGACATACACGAGATATTCTTTGGAGGGATCCATCAAGAGCTATATGAGTGGTTAGCTAGGTTAGTCGATACCCAGTTTGAGATCAGATCTAGGCCTCCTGTGGTTTGGATGCCGATGTTGATCTAGAAGGTCAAAAGAGTCGAGAACGTTGTATCACAAACAGTAGATCACTGGTTCAGTAGCACCATTGGAGGGTATATCACTGAGTTTGTTGTTGACAGAGTAGAATCATATAGCCAAGTCGGGAGATATTTTTTCAAGAGACCCAGAGAGAAATTTTTACATTTTTTGAAGCTGAGAATCAAGATGTTGTTGCATGAAAAGAATTTCTTGAAGATACAATATAA
>ML781560.1:129193-150755 GCA_009831015.1 Picea engelmannii | reverse complement strand
GGTTATGCTGTGAAAGGAAAGAAGGAGCTGGTATGCAAGCTGAAAAAGTCCCTGTATGGTTTAAAACAATCACCAAGGATGTGGTATCAAAAATTTGATACTTATATGCTGGGACTTGGCTTGAAAAGAAGCAAAGAGGATCATTGTGTGTGATCTAAATTAATTGGTGATCATTTGATTTATTTGGTCTTGTATGCGGATGACATGTTGCTGATAGGAAACAACAAGGAGATTATCCAGGATGTGAAAACTCAGTTGTCCTCTAAATTCGACATGAAGGATCTTGGTGCTTCAAATTTCATTTTGGGCATGGAAATTTAAAAAGATCGAAAAAAGAGGAAACTCTAGTTAAATCAGAGAAAATATGTCGAGACAATATTGCAGAGGTTTAATATGCAAGAATGTAAACCGGTCAAGGTTCCTATTCCTGTTGGTGTAAAGTTATCTGCGGATCAGTGTCCCGAGACACATGAAGAAGAGGAGGACATGTTTCATGTTCCATATGCGAGTGAAGTTGGTAGTTTGATGTATGCAATGGTCTGTACTAGACTGGACATTGCACATGCAGTGGGAGTTTTGAGCAAGTATATGTCAAAACCAGGGAAGGAGCATTGGACAGCAGTAAAAAGGGTTTTCAGGTATTTGTGTGGAACTGCTAGCTATGGATTGTGCTACGAAGGAAGACCGGGATTGGATAGAGTGGTCAATATACATGGCTTTGTGGATGCAGACTGGGCTGGAGATTTGGATCGTAGGAGATCTACAAGCGGGTATGTGTTTAACCTGTTTGGAGGAGCAATAAGTTGGATGAGCTAAAGATAGGTTGTAGTGGCACTTTCAACTACAAAATCTAAATACATGGCAGCCACTCATGCAAGAAAGGAAGCAGTATGGTTACAAAGATTGTGTTCAGGTATTGGGTTTGTACAAGAAGCTATAAGGATAGAGTGTGACAGTCAGAGTGCAATTTTCTTGGTGAAGAACCCTGCTTATCATACAAAGACAAAGCACATTGATGTTCAATATCACTTTGTGAGAGACATGATTGAAGAAAATAAAGTATCACTAATGAAGGTGGACACTTTGAAAAATGTTGCAGATTCATTAACAAAATCTGTGAGCACTGAGAAGTTCTCTTGGTGTAGAGGATCCATGGGCATTGTTGAACTGGATTGTTGACTATGTAACCTTGTAACCCCCTGTGTGCAAAGAAAACAACAAGTGGGAGAATGTTGGGTATGTGTTATATTCCTTGCACGAGTAGTAGTGTCTGAGCGTTTGCATTGGGTGCACAGGGGGGTTAGAGGGGGGTGCAAGGGGGTGGAGCCCCCCGCGTTGGGGTTCGGGGGCAATGCCCCCGAAAAAAAATTTCGCACTGGGACAACATATTTCCGGGACCACATGATATTTAGGTGGTTTTTCGGCACATGGTTTTTTGCCAATGGTTTTCTATTTCTGGTTAAGGAATTAGGGTTTTGGACTAATCCAGGTCATTGGTTTAGGGTTTTGGATGCCACTAGCTCCTATATGTATATTGTATTGTAAACAATATAACACAATGTATGAATATAATATATGTTGGTTTTCCCGGTTTGGGTTTCCAGGGGAAAAATCTCTGTGTAATGTTTGCATTTGCCATTGTATCTTTTCTATTCTTTTCTGAATATTTGTTTACAATAGACATTGTACAAGGTTAGAATTTACAATTTCTACAGTGGAGAAGAGGCATATCTGACAGACGAAGAGCATTCAAAACCCACTAGGGCAAAGGAATAGAAATCCTAAGAACTTCGTCGGGATGAGCCAGAAACCTCAGGAACTATGCAAACTATTGAAGTAAGTACTATTATCCCTCCTGTTGACTCAGCAGCATTAAGCAATCTAATCAATCAGAGTCACCAGAGCATTCAAAGCACTGTCACTAGTAGTTCAGCACATACTCAGACAGGAAACCTAGGAACCCTAGGAAGATCTATGGAGAATGAGATGAGGCTCCCTATCTTTAGGGGAGATGGATATGATGATCTTGATCAACATTGGTTCCTATGTGAAGCTATGTGGAATATTAAGAATGTCACCGATGAAGCTATCAAAAGAACTCAGTTCATTACCACTCTAAGGGATCGCGCGTTGAGATGGTACATGAAGCTTTTCCAAGGACTTGCGTAGCCTAAGCCACTGAATGAGATCAAGAATGCACTGATTGCAGAGTTTAAGAAACCTAAATAAAAATCACAATGTATTACAGATCTGAAAGAGATCAAGCAGAAGATAGATGAGCCTGTTTGGGAGTTCGATCAGAGATTCAAGACCTTGACAGATCGATTGACTTTTCATATTCCAGATGAGCAGAACACGGAATGGTTCATTGCTTCCCTTTTACCACACATCAGAGTTCCTCTGATGCAGAAGAAAATTGCTTCATAGTCTGAGGCACTGGAGATCGCCATGAAGCTTGAATCAACCCCTATGGGAGAATCCAGCTCAGGTATGGGCCAGATCTTGAGTCAGCTAACTAGTTTGTCTTTGCAGGTCGAAGATATGAAGAAGGATAAGGGAAAAGACAAAAGAGAATACATCTAGTGTGTTAGATGAAAATCAGAAGGCCATGACAAGGAGCATTGTCCCATGTTTCATGAATACATGGCCTTGGGAGCTCTAAGCCCTTTGAAGCAAGTCACATTACCTTGGTGTGAAGTATGTAGAAACAGACATCGCCCTAGTGAATGCTATTACATGTAGAAATATGTTCAGACACCCAAAAACTAGTATTGCAAATTATGTAAGTCAGTAGGGAATGATGATCGGGATTGTAGAGCTTATGACCTCATGCATGAAAGGTCAAGAGACATATAAAATACCCAAGGCAAAGTACATCAAGAAGGAAACTGATGCAGGAGCATCTCTCCACGTCAGCCAACTAGCCAGCCAGCCACGTCATGCACACGCATTCAAAGCTGAAGAGAGGCACAGTCCTCATTTTGATTTGAATTGAATGTAATTAAATGTTTAAGCTATTGAGTTGTGAAGCAATGCCTTTGCGCGGGCTGTAGATAAGATAGGCCTTTAATGTTTGTAAGGCTGAGATCTAGATCCAGATGTTGGACTAGACAGCTCATTCAATGTAAATGAATAGGGTAGGTAGATTGGAGGGAAGAGCTCGAAGAGCCCCCTCAGGTAAAAGAGATTTTGTATCTCATTTTGGGAAGTTGTTGTAGTTGTAGGTGGATAGAATAGAGGAGTGAGTGTGTAGAGAGAAGAAGAGAGAAGAGTCGAGACCTTGTTACAGGTCATGCTTAGGAACACCTTGTATAAACAGGCATTTGCTATTTTAATATAAACAGAAGCAATTTTTCCTGCATGTATTTATGTGTTATGTGGGTTTCTGTGAGTGTTCTATTATGATATGAATGTATGTTGTAGATGTATGTTAGGCATTTACAGGAGTTCTTGATTTCAAGCTTGAGAAGTCTTTCAGGCTTCACACCAGGAGGGTGTGACAGAACACTGCGGGTTCTGATAGCCGTGCACAGGGGATGCATTTTTTAATTCTATGGATTCAGACAAAGACGTGTTGCGGCACAGGAATTGGAGTCAAAAACTTAGGAGAAGACCTTTGAGGTTACTGAATACCTCAGGAGGCAAGTTTGTGTAGGAGATACACAATTATAGACAGAAGCTCTGAGGAGTTCTGTGAGGCTCTGCCAAGTGGGCATTGAGCATATGCATGGAGGCGCATTGAAAATAACTCTGCTGTGAGTTCTTAAGAAGTCAGAATCACTGAGGATTCTTGACACTCTACCAAGTGGGCATTGAGCAGGTGAAAGGAGTGCACAGAGGAAGAACTCTATTGTGAGTTAAAAATGAACCAAAATCACTGAGGATTATGTGAAGCTTTGCCAGGTGGGAATTGAGCAGGTGCAAGGAGTTCACAGAGGACAGAACTGTTGTATGTTCTGTGAGAAGATACTCTGCCAGGAGGGAATTTGAGTCAGTGTGCAGACAGGAACAAGAGAAGAGAACTCTTTTGAGTTCTATAATTTGAAGAAGAGTCCACTGAGGGATCTTCATAGGGTTGTTGAACACCCTGCAAACTCAGAAAGAGGTTGTTTGAGCAGAGGGATAGCCAGGAGGGCATCCATATTTCTCCATCAAAGGGAGAAAGGAAAAAAAAAAGAACTGAGCTTCCTTTGAGGTTGAAGCTATAGGAAAGCTCAGGGCGGATAGCAACTTTGAGTATGCGTGAAGACTCTGCAGAAGCGCAAACATCGGAATCCCTTGAGGATTCGAAAGGAGAAGCTTAGAAGAGATAGCACGTTGCGTGAGGACTCTGCAAGGAGGTGCAGAAGCCAAAGAATACCTTGGGGATTCAAGGCCAAAAGCTCAGAACGAACAGCATCATGGAGAACGCAGGCGACGCTTAAAGCCAAGAGCTCGCAGGAGGAACCATAACAAAGGTCGAGACCTTGAGTTTAGGAAAATTCTCCCAATGCTAGGAAGAAGTGTGCAAGCTCAGGAGGGAGCACAGCAGCCATTGGATCGGCCGAAGAAATTTGGACCGTCGAAGATTTCACGTCCAAGAGAGAATAGGAGCATCCTATAGAAGGGGGAGATCGTGATTTGTTGGACCTCATTCGGAAATCCCGTCAGCCGTCAGGTCAGACAGGAGGTGCACGGGTTTTAACCCTTCTTACGCCAGGCGGAAGTCCCGACAGGTATCAGGATATCGGCGTTCGTGAAATCAGGAATCACGAGAACGAGTGATCGAGTAAGTTCACAGTGAAAACCCTGATACAAGCCTGAGTTGTCCATCTACTGGGGCACGTGGCAGTGATTGAGGCCTCCTGGAAAGGTCCCGATAGGAGAGACACATCGGGAAATCATGAATCGGGATATCGGGAATACCATGGACAAGAATTCCTTGCAATTCGGGATCGCGAAGTCTGAAATCCCGACAAGGGGGAAAGCTCCATCGTGGGGCCAGCTGTCAGCATAGCGGAGAATCAGGATTCGAGAGATCGACAGTCCCGAGGCAATTCCATCTTGGTATTGAAAAGTCTGAAACCCTTATAGGATATACAACTGCGGTCACAGGGATAGTGGTCATATGAGCCAGGAGCTTAGCCAGGAGGGATAACGTGAAAAGCGTCGTATCGGTGAATCGGTGAGCGGGAGATCGCGGGGATAGAGGTTCTTGAAATCGGGGATCACGAAACCCTGAAACCCGAAATTAAATCAGGGAAAGGTCATAGGCGCGTGCAGAGGCCGTGACAGGGAAAAGGCAGGACCTATGGATCGGGTTGTCATCAGAAATTCCAGCAGGGAATCGAATGAGCTAATTCAACTCAAAGGGGAATTTGAATGATCCTATGAGCAGGGGGCGCGAGGCGTTGTGGAAGTGTCCTTACTGCATCAAGTGGTATTAGAGCCTGATTCTTGTCTGTATATTTCAGACGAGGGAGGCATAAGAGGTAAAGAGCACTCTGATACACATCAAGTGGTATCAGAGCTTCAACTTTGTTTGTATATTTCAAGCCGAGAGGGGAGCAAAGGAAGACAGAGCGCTGGAGACTCTGT
Organism: Picea engelmannii; assembly: GCA_009831015.1. Taxonomy (NCBI): domain Eukaryota; kingdom Viridiplantae; phylum Streptophyta; class Pinopsida; order Pinales; family Pinaceae; genus Picea; species Picea engelmannii. Next base: position 145,178 of record ML781560.1, on the reverse strand, counting down.
AAGGATTTGTTTGTAGGTAGGCAATAGTCCATAAGCAGTCAGGAGGACTGTAGGATGAAGTTGGAAACACTCTTAGTGCAGAGTGACAGTAGCAGGTTTGCTAGGAGAGCAGACAGGGACAGCGCCATGACTACTGAAGGCCATAGGCATGCTGGGAGGAAGAGTAAGGTAGAAAAGCTTGTGGAAATGGATAAAGAGCTCACTGAAATAAGGGCAGACATAGAAAATCTTGCATTGCGGATGCAATAGAAAGCCAAGCTGAGATGGGTGTATGAATGGCCCATGAGGAAGGCAAAAGAAAAATGGCCAGTCAAGGAGTTGATGGCTAGAAGACAGCGTAGGCTGTTAAAAGGGTGGTTGAGGTATGTTGAGAATCTCGACAGACCTGAGGAGATGGTTCAGGTATGTGAACCAGATACTGGGGACATTCTCGGTGAGGAGAATAAACTGGGATCAGCTAAGGATCTCAAGAACTGCCAGGAGGGCAGAGAGAAAATTCTCAATTTCCAGGTGGGCAAAGAGGTGAGATCACTGCGGGATCTCACGGACTGTCAGAAGGACAGCCAAGGAATTTCACATTGCCAACTAGCCAATGATATGAGTTCGCTGCGGGATCTCACAGACTGCCAGGAGGGCAGTGAAAGGTTTCCAGTTTTCCAGATGGGCAAGGAAACAGAGATGGAATTAGTTGATTCCATGGACTTCCAGGAGGGCAGTAGAGACATCTCAAACTACTAGGTGGGCAGAGATGAGAATTCGAGACTATCTGAAGGTCTCATGGAATCGGAGATGAGTTCAATTCAGCAAGGGGTGCTGATGAAGATGGGATCAGTTGATCTCATAATCTGTCGGGAGGGTAGTGAACACATCCTATATTGCCAGGTGGGCAGGGATGAGCGGATGAGTTGGAATCAGCCAGAAGAGCCGACAGAGCAGGTGAGCTCGGAAATGGATTTAGATCAGCAGGTGTCGCTGATAGAAGAGGAAGATATGAGAAATCTTTTGATGATTGGAGGAACTGGAATATTCCTACCACTTGCCCAGGAGGAGGTAGAAATCTGTGTTGCAGGTGCAGCAACAGCAGAAGAATAGTCAACTAAGACTCTCAAGGAAGAGGAATTGGAGAAGACTTTGGAAGCTGCCCAAGCAGGAGAAGAAAATGAGCATTCTGAGGAATGACTCAACACTTTCAGCCAGGAAGCTAAAAGAAAGGAAGTTGTAGCACTGAAGCTAACAGCAGAAGAAGCATAAGAGAATGATGAGCATTCTGAGGAATGGCTCAATATTTTCAGCAAGGAGACGGAAAAGACTGCAACATGGTATTTTGCAGCAAAAGAAGAAGAAGAAGCAGATAGCATTAGTTTGGATGATCTGTATGAACAGATAGAATCCCTGGAGAGAAGGGTGAAAGTGCAGAGCGTGCACATCCAACAGGTGAAGTTGGAAGCTGGTGAAGAAGGCATGGGAGATCACAATGATCTGCCCATGAGCCAAAAAATTTTGCAGCTGGGGAGACTGCAAAAATAGGACCACCCACTCGAGCAGCTGGATGCAGCGATCGAGGATATCAGAAGGCTGATGTTGAGGTCAGAAAGGACTTCCAGCGAGGAGAGGCTAAGTAGAAAGAAGGAAGCAGCACAGCAGCAGAAGCGGCAGCAAGGAGATGGAGTGGATGAACAACTCTAGAGGATGATTTGGGATCCAGGAGGATTTCAACATCAGAGATGGGAAGCTCATGAGAAGGAGCTCATGAATTTTGCAGCTGAGGAGTATGATGCAGGAGCATCTCTCCACATCATCCAGCCACGTCAAGTGCATGCATTCAAAGCTGAAGAGAGGCGCAGTCCTCATTTTGATTTGAATTGAATGTAATTAAATGTTTAAGATTTGAGCTATGAAGCCATGCCTTTGTGCACGTTGTAGATAAGATAGGCCTTTAATGTTTGTAAGGTTGAGATCTAGATCCAGATGATGGACTAGACAACCCATTCAATGTAATTGAATAGGGTAGGTAGATTGGAGGGAAGAGCTCGAAGATCCCCCTCAGGTAAAAGAGATTTTGTATCTCATTTTGGGAAGTTGTTGTAGTTTTAGGTGGATAGAATAGAGGAGTGAGTGTGTAGAGAGCATAAGAGAGAATATCTGAGACCTTGTTACAGGTCGTGCTCAGGAACACCTTGTATAAATAGGCATTTCCTATTTTAATATAAACAGAAGCAGTTTTTCCTGCATGTATTTTTGTGTTATGTGGGTGTCTATGAGTGTTCTATTATGATATGAATGTATGTTGTAGATGTATGTTAGGTATTTGCAGGAGTTCTTGATTTTAGGCTTGAGAAGTCTTTCAGGCTTCACACCAGGAGGGTGTGACAGAACACTGCGGGTTCTGATAGCCGTGCACAGGGGATGCATTTCTGAATTCTACGGATTCAGACAAAGACATGTTGCGGCACAGGAAATGGAGTCAAAAACTCAGGAGAATACCTTTGAGGTTACTGAATACCTCAGGAGGAAAGGTTTTGTAGGAGATACACAATTGTATATAGAATCTCTAAGGAGTTCTGTGAAGCTCTGCCAAGTGGGCATTGAGCATATGCACAGAGGCACATTGAAAAGAACTCTGCTATGAGTTCTTAAGAAGTCGGAATCACTGAGGATTCTTGACACTCTGCCAGGTGGGCATTAAGCAGGTGCAAGGAGTGCACAGAGGAAGAACTCTGTTGTGAGTTCAAAAGGAACCATAATCACTGAGGATTCTGTGAAGCTCTGCCAGGTGGGAATTGAGCAGGTGCAAGGAGTGCACAGAGGACATAACTATTGGATGTTTTGTGAAAAGATACTCTGCCAGGAGGGCATTTGAGTTAGTGTGCAGACAGGCACAGGAGAAGAGAACTCTTTTGAGTTCTGTGATTTGAAGAAGAGTCCACTGAGGGATCTTCACAGGGTTGTTGAACACCTTGCAGACTCAGCAAGAGGTTGTTTGAGCAGAGGGATAGCCAGGAGGGCATCCATATTTCTCCATCAGAGGGAGAAAGGAAAAAAAAAAAACAACTGAGCTTCCTTGGAGTTCGAAGCTACAGGAAAGCTCAGGGCGGATAGCACCTTTGAGTGTGCACGAAGACTTTGCAGAAGCGCAGACGTCGAAATCCCTTGAGGATTCGAAAGGAGAAGCTTAGAAGAGATAGCACGTTGCGTGAGGACTCTGCAAAGAGGTGCAGAAGCCAAAGAATACCTTGGGGATTCAAGGGAAAAATATCAGAAGGAACAGCGTCGTGGAGAACGTAGGCGAGGCTTAAAGCCAAGAGCTCACAGGAGGAACCATAACAAAGGTTGAGACCTTGAGTTTAGGAAAATTCTCCCAAGGCTAGGAAGAAGTGTGCAAGCTCAGGAGGGAGCATAGCAGCCGTTGGATCGACCGAAGAAATCTAGACCGTCGAAGATTTCATGTCTAGGAGAGAATAGGAGCAGCCTATAGAAGGGGGAGATCGTGAGTCGTTGGACCTCATTCGGAAATCCTGTCAGCCGTCAGGTCGGACAGGAGGTGCACGGGGTTTAACCCTTCTTACGCCAGGTGGAAGTCTCGATAGGTATCGAGATATCGGCGTTCATGAAATCAAGAATCACGAGGACGAGTGATCGAGTAAGTTCACAGTGAAAACCCCAATACAAGCCTAAGTCGTCCATCTACTGGGGCACGTGGGAGTGATCGAGGCCTCCAGGAAAGGTCCCAATAGGAAAGCCACATCGGGAAATTGCAAATCGAGATATCGAGAATCACGTGGACAAGAAGTCCTTGCAATTCGGGATCGCGAAGTCTGAAATCCTGACAAGGGGGAAAGCTCCATCGTGGGGCCAGCTGTCAGCATAGTAGAGAATCAGGATTCAAGAGATCGGCAGTCCCGAGGCAATTGCATATCGGTATTGAAAAGTCTGAAACCCTGATAGGAGATACGACTACGGTCACAGGGATAGTGGTCATATGGGCCAGGAGCTTAGCCAGGAGGGCTAACACAAAAAGCGTCGTATCGGCGAATCGGTGATCGGGAGATCGCAGGGATAGAGTTTCTTGACGTCAGGGATCACGAAACCCTGAAACTCGAAATTAAATCAGGGAAAGGTCATAGGCGCGTGCAGAGGCCGTGACAGGGAAAGGGCTGGACCTGTGGATCGAGTTGTCATCAGAGATTCCAGCAGGGAATCGAATGAGCTAATTCGGATCAAAGGGGAATTTGAACGATCTTGTGAGCAAGGGGCGCGAGGTGTTGTGGAAGTGTCCTTACTGCGTCAAAAACACTACGCAATATAACTCTCCAGGAAGAGGAAACTTCAACCCTCATGGTGGATTCAAAGGACGAGGACGAGGACGAGGAGGAGGTATGGGCTGAGGTCGAGGATAGATAATCGGTTATAATTGTGCATAGACAGGCACTTGGCAAGAGACTGTCATAATCTGTGTACCACTTGTAGTTATTGCAACTCCTTCGAGCATGTTATCGAGGATTGTCCAGTGTTGCTAGCCAAGCTTCAGGAAAGACGAGGACCTCAGCAAAATCCACAAGTGCAATTGATATATGTTGAACCTCGTGGAGCAGATCCTAGAGTCATTTTTATCACTCGAGGAGGCACTGCTACATGAAAGGATATAATGACCCAAGGAAAGACTACAGAGGACTCAAGAATCAGGAAAGCTGCAGAGAAGACCCAGACTTTTGATGCAAAGAAAGAAAGAGAAATATTTGAAGAGGCAAGATAAGAGTTCAAAGGAGACCAAGGCTCTTCATCAAAAACACAACCAGAAGTAAGAGAATATGGAATGCCTCAAGAATTTGATCATTCTACTTCGCCGAAAGCAGGAAAAGAGGTAAGCAAGCTCATGGAATTTTTATATACTTGTATTAAGTTGATTCGGGATGAAAACGTTGTACAAGAGATATAGAATTTAATCAGGCAATATGAGCTAGGAAAGATAGACCCCTTACTAAATAGGGAAGTACACCAAATTTCAAGAAAGAGAAGGACAAATAAAGAATTACACTTGAATGCTAAAATAGGAGAGTATGACATAGACTATGTGGTCCTCGACTTAGGGTCAGAGGTCAATTTCATGACAAAGAAAACCTGGGCATTGATGGGAAAACCAAAGTTGATCTATTCCCCTATCAGGCTTAGGATGGCTAATCAGCAAGTTGTCAACCCATTTGGACGGTTGTAGCATGTCCCTATGGACATCAATGGAGTAAGAACATTTGCAGATTTTGAGGTAATTGAGATAGTTGATGACAGCTGCCCTTACCTTGAGCTGTTAGGAATTGATTGGGCCTTCAATAATTCTACTGTTGTTGATCTAAATAAAATACGTATGACATTTTAAAAAGATGGCCTTAGGGTCATCGCACCTTTAGATCCATATGAAGGTCAGCGATACACAGAACCCATCAGAGAGGAAGACCACGCATACGAACTGGAAAACATATACAAACTGACAGCCAGACAACAAGATTACATCAACCCTATGGTCGATGGGAACCTAAGCTGGAAAAGTGACAGTGCATGTTCATCCAACTCAGAAGAAGCACTAGAGAACTGGTAGAATCATATATATGAAGTATCTACAAGGAGATGCACTAGATTAACTAGAGAGGTTCGTTGGATCGGCACAACAGTGAGTAACTTACCCACATTTCATGGTTTGAACCCTTTAGAAGCATTCCTATCAGACTTTGAAACAAGTGTACCAATCCAACAGAGATTGTTGGCAATGGATGAGGCTCTGAAAGCCACACTAGCAAGATGGTGGGGGACACATAAAGGTAATATCAAAAATTGGATACAATGTCGTACTTTGATGACAGCGCGGTTCTCAGCACAAGTAGAGAGATGCAAAGTTCAGTACATAGGCCAAAGCTTCCCAAAGGACGATGTGTGAAGTTGTGAGGAGGCCTGGAGTGACATCCCTCGAGAAAAATAGGTGCACAAATTCATTAACACGTTGGACACCACCCCTATCAACTGGTACCTTCAAGCAGAGTTGCGCCTCATCACTACAGATTGGGAAGGTATGACTCAGAATTTTGTAACCACCTTTTTATTTGAAATTCAATATCCTTCAGTAGATCAATCATTACAGATTATGAGACAGAAAGTATTTGAGGAGGCATCTAGCCTTCCCTTGGAACAAGAAGAGGACGAATGGATTGCGCCTCTCCAGAAACTACAAAGTTGTTACAACATTAATGTCGATGAAGACGATGATCCGAGGAAGGTGAACATCACCGAAATAAAAGGCCAGAGAGATGTGGAAGGACCAGGAGTTGAGATACCATTTATTGGTCATCCAATCAAGATTAAAAAATTTAATATTGGGACAGAGGAGACACTGAAGCTTCCCAATGTCGGAGATTATTGGAAAGATTACAGAGTTGTTGCACGAGTATCAGGACTTGTTTCCGACCAAGTTCACTCATATGAAGGGTATCAAAGGAACTATGGGAGAGATGAGGCTACCTTTGAAACCAGATGCAAAACCAGTCAAACAGAGACCCTACAAATTGAACCCAAAATACAAGGAAAAATTGAAGATTGAGATCGACAGAATGCTAGAAGCAGGGATTATAGAACCTATCGAAGAGTCAGAGTGGATCAGCCCTATGGTGGTGCAAGACAAGAAGACAGGCGAGATCGAGATCTGTGTAGATCTCAGGAAGCTTAACGATGCTTGTTTGCATGACCCCTTCCCTACACCATTCACTGACGAGGTGTTAGATAACGTGGGAGGCTAGGAGGTATATTCTTTTATAGATGGCTTTTCAAGATACCATCAGATCCAGATTTCCAAGGAGGACCGCCATAAGACTACATTTGCCACAGAATGGGGATCCTACCAATATACAGTGATGCCATTTGGATTGAAGAATTTCCCAGCCATCTTTTCCAGGGTGGTGGTCGAAGCCTTCAAAGAGTTTTTGCATAAATTTCTAGAAGCATACATTAATGACTGGACTGTGTTTAGTTTGTTCAAAAATCATATTGAATTTCTAAGGCTAATGTTGGACAAATGCAGGCAGTGTCAAATTTCTTTGAATATGAAGAAGTGCATCTTATTCTCACCACTCGGAGTGCTATTAGGTCATATTGTATGTAAGCAGATATTCCTAGTAGACCCATCTAAAATTGCCATTATCGTTGATCTGCCACCTCTGACTTCGGTCAAACAATGGTGCATTGCGCTGGGACATATTGGCTATTACAGGAAGTTCATCAAAGGATACGCCCAGATTACAGCACCCATGGAGAATCTTTTGAAGAAGGATTGTCAGTTTAATTGGACAGAAGATGTGACAGCCCCCAAAAATAAATATTTTTATGTGCTGGAAATTTATTTCCATTTTTGGCAAATTCGAATCTGGAAAATTTTTGCCATTTATGGAAATTCCGAATTTCGAATTTAATAATTGTATTTAATTATTGTGGTTGTTGGGTAGAGATCTGTTTGGACCCAACTAACTATTTGACTATGACACTTGTATCACAACAGAATAATTATATTAACTGCAGGAGGACAAATGGAACAGCCACGTTAAAATCAATTGACCATGACTCCATAAGTGGGGAACAAGTTGGAACTACCCCTGGGCTAATGATTACAAGTGGAAAATCAGAGATTTGGCCACTGGCAGCCCCTGAAAATCAAGGATTAAGAAACGCTGCAAAAATCCCCAAAGGAGGGAAAAGACCTAGGCAAAAATGGATAAATAGCATATGCGAGGAGGCAGGACACTGCCAAGTATGTGAGGAAAGGATTCTGGAGCTCTCTTGTTGTTATGAACACTATGGATTGAGTGTGAGGCAAGAGGATCCTGTTGAAACATAATCTCCTTGTTGTTATGAGCACTGTTGAGTAGGTGTGAGGCAAGAAGATAACTATTGGAATTGAAGGACATAGCTGACGAGGAGCTTCCAAGTTTTCCCTCATGGATTCATGGTCAGGCTAGGGGGTGAATCAGGCAAGTGATTTTGGCTGCCCTATTCTACGGTTGGGAGGAACGTGGTTGTTCCCTTTGTTTTCCCATGGATTGGATTCAGATATGTCATTCTACCCTTCTCCATTTAGGCTATGTTTTGATTGATGGAAAGTATCTGTTATGTGATTATATCTAATTGCATTAATGTAAATATTTCCCTCTCTATTCTTGGATGTGTTGTGTGTATTTGAGATTTCGCATCAAATTGTTCTCTAATATGAAGTAATTTTGTCAATGGATGACATTTATCACGGTATCAAATGTACAATCGCAGTTTAAATTCTGGAGTGATCCCTTCCTAAATCTGGAAGTGCTAGGCAAATTTATTTTGATAGAAGTTGAGTTAAGAAAATGTCGGTCCATCTATGGGTTAGGTTCATTCCAAAGTCAAAATGTTAAACGTACAAAAAATTTGGAAAGTTAAAGAATTTTGGAAACCCTGGAAAACCAAAACTCAGATCCCTTGGGTCATTAATTATAATTTCCAAACCCTGATGGAGTGATATTCTTATGCTTGTATCTACATAGATGCGCAGATCTAGTATTGTTGATGTTTTCGACTTGTCTAAAGGGGCTCTGAGTGAACTTATTAGAAAATACCTTTTTCAAAACCTGTTACCCTATTGTGCCCCTTTTTATAGATTGTATGCATATAAAAGTCAAAAGTTAGATTTTTGTTTTGGAATCTTGATAAGTAAATGGATGTTGGAATCCTTCTACACCTACTGTCTCATAGAATGAAAGTAAGAATACCTGTACAAGGAAAAATATTAGAATTATGAAAAAGAGTGTGAATTTCGGCATTCGGGACTTGCTAGTTACATTTGTATGTAGTTCCCTTGTTGTTTGAAACCTCAAACCCCGAATCCCCAAATTCTTGGTTTCACGCCCTTTCACTTATCGCAAATTTGGGGGTTGTTGTGTGCTGTCGTTTCACATTGGAAACCTCAAACCCCGGATTCCCAAAGTCTTGGTTTCATGCCCTTTCACTCATCGCAATTTCGGTGATTGTTGTGTGCTGTCGTTAGACATTTGAAACCCCGAACCCCAAAATCTTGAATGTTATTTCCACATTTTTTTTTCCTTTTCGCATTTTCGGGTATTGTTATTGGTTGTTGTTTTGACCTTTGAAGTCGCGGGATTCCGAACCCCGAAATCCCGAAATGATAGTTCAACGTTCTTACCTTTCACATTTTCAGAAGTTGTTGTATGAGATGTTGACTTTTGAAACCCCGAAACCCCGAAGCCCGAAATCCCAAAGAGGTGGTCCCACATTCTTTCACCTTTCGGAAGTCAAGAGTTGTTGTGTATTGTTGTTTGGTATTTGAAAACCCAAAAACCCAAACTATGAATTCCCGAAGTACAGATCACCTTTCGCAATTAGGGAAATGTGGTGTGTTGAAGTCCGGCTCTTGTACTTGCGAAACCCCAAATCCTGAAACTCCGAAATGCAGGCCACATTTCACGACTTCAGGATTTGTTGTGCACTGACGTTGGCTATTGTAATTGCAAAATCCCAAACTCCGAGTTGGCTGAAAATCCGCGTAGAACTTTAAGATCTGATGGCTCACGGGACTTCAGTACTTCCCGATGAAATTTCCATCGTCCGTTCCCATAAAGACATATAATCGTTACCCTCCTGAGTTTTGAACGATCAGCCTTAACTTCTACACAGATCTATGGGATCTAACAGTCCACTAGATTTCGGTCCTTTTCCCTACAATTTATCACTGTTCATTCTTCTAAAGATATTTGGCCAGAAGGATTTGGCGTTTTTCCACTAGAGATTGACCCCTGCAAGATGATTTCGCTCTCTGCCTCGCTTTGAACACTTCAGGGCGATATCCTTTTCTCTCTCTAAACAACGGGGGCTCCTTCGAGCTAAGTTTGTTTCTCTTTCTTACTTTGAGTGTGTTGGAAGGGTGCAGTGAATAAGGGAAGGAACAGAAACATGGAGGGAATTTTTTTTTTACCCATAGAAGCTTTTTGTTCGAAGTAGATTAGGTGGGTGTAATAATATCCTTACGGTCAAGATTGAATCGTTCCTATTTTTACAATCTAAGCTTAAACGAAATTGATTTATGCCATGGAAAGAAAAAAAAATTATGATGATTTTTTGAGGTTCATTACAGAAGAGTGTTAGCAGATCTTGGATAGACTGAAACAAAAGATGGTTACTGTGCCTATCATGGTTTTCCCAGATTTGAGCAAGGAGTTTCATTTGCATGTCGATGCATCTTCCATTGCACTAGGAGTTGTGTTAGCACAACCGAGAACAGGAGACATCGACCACCCGTTAGCCTTTGCTAGCAGGAAGCTATCAACGGCAAAAATTAATTACACCACTACAGAGAGAGAAGGATTGGCCATGGTGTATGCACTGCAGAAGTTCTGCCACTACTTGTTGGGGGAACACTTTAAAATGTTTACAGATCACTCCGCGTTAAAATATCTGGTCAACAAGCCAATGTTGGGGGGGAGAATATGCAGATGGCTTCTTCTGTTTCAAGAATATGATTTTGAGATCGTGGTTAAACCAAGAAGAATGAACAAAGGCCCTGACCACTTGTCAAGGTTGGAACATGGTGAAGAGCCCACTAGTTTGGAGGATACACTGTCAGATGCACAGATGTTAGCCATTAGAAATATTGATGACCACTTCGCATATATAGTCCAGTTCTTGTCAACAGGAATGGCACCTAGTGAGTATACAATTCCCCAGAAGAAACAGCTAGTGGTGCGCGCTTCAGACTTTTCACTTATAGCTAAATAGCTATACAAGATGGGACCTTGTGAGATATTAAGGAGGTGTGTTATGGAGGCAAAGTGACCACTGATCCTCGTAGAAGCTCATGAAGGCATCGCATGAGGACATTACGTAGGGAAAGAGACTACACAGAAGGTTCTAAGAGTTGGCCTTTGGTGCCTGCCTTACACAAAGATGCTAAAGATTATGCCAGAGCCTGCGATGTATGCCAGAGAATTGGGAAACCATCCAGAAGAGATGAAATTCCATCAACACTGCATATGACCCTACAAGCATTTGAAAAGTGGGCCATTGACTTCGTGGGACCCATAAACCCACCAGGGAAGCGCACAGGAGCAAGGTACATTATTACTTCGACAGAATACTTAACTAGATGGGTCGAAGCCAGAGAAGTTAAGGACTGTAGTGAAACTACAGCTACGTGCTTTATATTTGATGACATCATAACCAGGTTTGGATGCCCCAAGATCCTTATGAGTGATCAAGGCACACATTTCATCAATAAGACAGTTGAAGCCCTAACAAAGGAATTTTCATTCCACCATTAGAAGAGCACACCTTATCATCCACAAGAAAATGGAACAGTTGAAGCATTCAACAAAATCTTAGAGACAGTGTTGACGAATATTTGCAGTGTGAACAGGGATGATTGGGATTTAAGAGTACCTGCAGTACTATGGGCCTATAGGACCACTTGCAAGAAATTAACAATGCAGACCCATTTCAAGTTGGTTTATGGTCTTGAAGTTGTTATCCCGATGGAATACTTGGTGCCAAGGTTAAGAATTGTTGCATTTATAGACATGGATGACACTGGTGTTGTTCGCGAAAGGCTTGCACAGTTGGTTGAACTGGAAGAAGATAGATTTATTGTAGGGTTCCATCAGCAGGTTCAAAAGGAACGAGAGAAGGCCTACCATGAAAGGCACATCAAGAAGAAGGCCTTCAGGCAAGGTGATTTGGTACTGGTGTATGACAGTAAGTTCCTGAAACATCCTGGGAAGTTCAGAACACATTGAATTGGGCCATATAAGATCGCCTATGTTACAGAAGGAGGAGATGCATAGTTGAAGACATTGAATGGAGAATGGAAGGAAGGTTTGGTGAATGGGAGTTGGCTGAAGTTGTACTATGACAACCAGTTTCCTCACAGCTCTCAGTAAAAGCATGAAGAAAAGGGTCTAGGTACCAGGTGTAGTTGAAACTGGGTACCAGACACAGAAAAGGTAGTATGCACAAGGATGGAGAGGAGGTATAAAACAGAAAGAAAAGGTTGCACTGCGCAGTCTAAAGTCGAAGAAAAATAGAAGGATCGGATCTGAAGTGCCTCAGGATGAGTCCCAGGTGAGTGTTGGGGGCCTGTTGGCCCTTGGTTATGGAAGGAAGTGAATATCAAGGAAGAAAAGGTGAAATTATAACTTCGCGGAAGACATAGTGACTATTACTGGGTCGAAGTGAGCAAAAGAGCAGAAAAGACGGAGCGAAGTAAGGAAAAGCAAGCCATTGAATGAGGAGATTGAGAACGACAGATCAGTAAGGAAGAAGGATCATGGACAACTCAGCAAGTGGAAAAATCCATGGTTGGATTCTTTGGAGCACCGTGCGAGAAGAAAGGAAAGACAAGTTGGCGAAGCCCGGAAAATGGAGGTCAAGTTGACCTAGGGTTTTAGACACCTAGGGTTTTGGTATCTAGGGTTTTGACACCTAGGTTTTGACTTAAGATGGTCATTGAACCATTGTAATGTATAAATAAAGGTCAAGAGGATGTGGGTCAGGTTGGTACGATATTTTTGTTATTCTAGTTGTATTGTGTTGTGAGTGATTATTGTATTGAGAGAGAGAATTCCTAAGTGTGAGAGCCTTCTGGTATTGTAAGATCTTCAGCTGGGTGCGAGGGTCAAGTTCTGCAACTGGGTGTGCAGGAAGGGGAGAGGAAGAGAGAAGAAGAAAGAAGTTTTTCTAGCTGAGAGCGTAGACAAGAACTGTATGCTTTACCTTAATAAATCATAAGTGTAGTTATGTTGAAGTAGCCCTAGAGAGAGGGTGAACCACGTACATCTTGTGTCATATGTGTGATTGATGTTCTGATATTTGTCATTGATATGTTGTTATTGCATTGTTGTATTAGATCAGATCTATAGTTGTGTGGAGTAGATCTAAGATGATAGGTGATTTATGCATATTTTATGGTTCTATATTAGATCCACTTGATATTCCCCTTGGTTGTATACATCTCTGTCCTGCAACCCCCTCATAGTTGCTTCAGGTGAGACTGCATCTACCTCACAGGTGTTGCTGAAAGGGCCAATATCTAGGGCTTGTTGGTGTGCTCTTGGAGCCGAACCCTGGGTCTTCCCCTGCATCAATAAATCCCTACGATCCGCAGTGGGCTAAAGGTCTTTTCCAATCTTGTTTCAGTTATCTTTTTATCCTTTTTACCTGCTTTGAAAAAAGAAAAATATTTACTTCGATTTTTCTCTTTAAAGCAATTCAAAAAAAAAAGATTCTCATTTTCGTTTAGTAAAGTAGTTAGAGTTGGTTATTTGCAAAAATAAAAAAGAGTCTTTCTTTCAAGTTCTTCTTGATTTCTTGAGACATAAGTGTTGTGTCCGTTTCATCACTTGGGTGAGAAAACCAATGACACTTGCATGCCTAGTTGGGCCTGTTAGACAACACAAAAGTTTGTAAGTGGGTTAAATAAGCTAAACACATGTAATAAACAAATAAACAAACTAAAACAACTAAGAAAATAGAAACTAGAATGCATAAGAAACTTAGAATCATAAACAATCAACCAATGACCAAGATAATGCCACCAATGGATAACTATATAAGTTGGAAAAACATCGTAGAGAAAAAAGAGGACTTATGGGTCCCCTCTTCCTCCTTGGGAGGGCTCTTGAGTTCCCTAATGGAGAGCTCTTCTTACAATGGAAGAAAAATGGAAAATGATGAAGAAAATCAATGCCTATTCCCTCAAGAGGTGAGTGAAATGGCCTATTGCAATGATTCTTGAATACTCCAAGGAGAAAAGAGGATTCTTAAGGGAGAATTGAGGTAGCATAGAATGACTATGAATATCTTGGTTTCTTAGTACACCCTTGGCTTTCATTTATATCATTTCTTCAAGGAAAAATATAATTGATTCTTGGTGTGAAGAAGGGGCCTTTTAGGGCACCCTTTGGTCCTTGACCAGCCCCCCATTCGGATTTCACTCAGATATGGAGGTCAAATCAGGTTGGGAGCTGGTCCATAAGTGGTTGGGGGGGGGCATCAAGAACCATAAATGTGTCGTTCACAGGAGTGTGCAGATTTTCTCATACACAGTCGCGCATTTGGCTCATTGTGCACTCTAAGGGATTTTTTGTCCTGTGCACTGTGTACGCGCTTCCTTTAGTGAATTTGTGCATGTCAATTTTTTCCCAATTGTATAGTTTTTGCCTTTTGAAATGCATTTTAGTGTTGCAGGTGAACTAATTGATGTTGGAATTGTTGTATTCATGTAAACATTTGCGTGCAATATTGCGGACAAAATTTCAGTGATAATAGATGCCCATGATGTGTGAGGTTAGGAGCATATGTATAGCTTAAATACATCAATGTTTCTTCTACCGAGAATGCCATTGTAATGAAGAGTGCTGAGAGGAAATGCAAGAGTGATCTGTCAAAGGGAGAGGGGAAATTGTGGGACCCAAACCTTTCTCTAGGGATAAAAAAGGAAATATGTATACAAACGAGGTGGGCATGCCCCATGCTCATGTCATGTAACCAAAATGTAAGATGGTAACTAAATATGTATGCTGGTGTAGATAACTACAGCACCCTCCGGGGTGGTTGATAACAACAGATGACAAGTTTGAATCGAGAACATACTCTGAAGTGAGGCAAGGACGCCTGTAAGAAGTGTCTATGACTCATAGGCATTGATGGCCTAACAAATTTAGAGGTCTTCGACTGATATAAAACAACTGCAATAGTGGCATAGTAAGACCCACTGTAACATGAGATTTTGTTGAAGTCTAATGTTATGGGGGTCAATGGAATCAAATAGAAATAATGATTCTCTCTGTGTCGTCTGAGACTCCTCATTGTAATGGTAATGAGAGTCAAGATACTTGTTGGCGCAAATTTGATCAGACTAGGGTCCTTCTTGTTAGAAAAATAGGACCGTGGAGAAATAAAATAAAACAAATGTGGAAACAAAACATAGAAGATACATAATACAATAGAGACACATATTTACATCATTCACCCAGTGTGGGATACATCCACAAGAGAAATTTCCAGGTCCTTCATTTATTATTATCTAGCATATGAAGGGATACAACATACAACAAACCCATTGTAACTTCCTCTTCTTTCTCTCACAGTCTCTTATCTCATAATACAATATTCACCATAATGCATAGCCGCAATACATTTCCCTCATAACAGAGGGTTTCCTTCTAGGGAAAAAAACCCTAACATAATTTCTATCGTTAGATCTGTGACCTTATAATGAACGGTCAAGATTTACAATGAAATTACAATATACATTTACAAGGCAATTTTTTCTTCGGGGGACGATGCCCCCACGTGGAAGAGTGTTCATACTTCTGGGGTGTAAAGTATTCATGGGGTATAAACATGGCTGAAAACAAAAGACCTTTGAATCAGGAAGATAATTAGGCTCCACAACCAACAATCTCCCACTTTGAGACTGATCTCAACAACTCCACCGCTGCTGTATATGTTGGACTCTGAACCTTCTTGGACCTGGAAAATTTCTCATCTTCATCTTAATTCTTGTAGACCAACTGAAACTGAGCAGGAACTCAGTTTCTCCTTGGTTACTCCCTTTGTTAACATGTATGCAGGATTCTGGCTAGTGTGTATCTTTTCCAACTTCAAATGTCCATCTTCCAAGGTGCATCATATGAAGTGGTACCTCAACTGTATATGCTTAGTCTTCAAATGGAAGGCTAAGTTATTTGCAAGATGAATGGCACTCTCACTGTCACAGTACAACCTATTATTCTCTTGCTTCTTTCCCAATTCCTCCATAAACCTCTGTAACCAAATCATCTCTTTACTAGCCTCTATAGCAGCAACATACTCTGCCTCTGTTGTTGAAAGTGAAACAGCCTTTTGTAGTTTCGAAATCCAACTTACTATTGTTCCACCTATAGTAAAAACATACCTTGTGTTGCTCCTCCTG
>ML781560.1:109896-128444 GCA_009831015.1 Picea engelmannii | reverse complement strand
CAAGATGCAAATCTTCTACTGCCACAAGACTTAAAATAGTCCTAATTGAAGTCATTTTAACAACAGGAGAAAATATTTCATCAAAATCTATACCTTTCTTTTGTGCAAACCCCTTTACAACAAGTCTAGCCTTGTACTTCTTTATTCCTCCATCTTCTTCCTTCAACTTGTAAACCCATTTATTTTTCAATGCTCTTTTTCCTGCAGGCAACAGAACCAAGTCCCAAGTATGGTTATTTACCAAGGAATCCATTTCCTCTTTCATGCCTTGCTCCCACTTATTTTTGGTATCTACCTACATTGCCTCTTCATAACATTCTGGTTCACCAAAATCAGTCAACAATAAATAATACAATGAAGGAGAGTATCGTTAAGGGGTTATACTTAACCTGGTAGATTTTCTAACAACACTTGAAGGTGTTTGAGGTACCTGTTGCTCTTGTTGTTGTACATTTTGATTTTCTGGTTCCTTTGGAATTTATTTTTCAGTGATCTCATGAAGCACTGTATATTCTTGTTTTTCTTTTTCATGTTTCTTTCCCTGAAATTGATCTTTGTACATGACCTTATCTTTGAATATGACATCTCTACTCCTAATGATTTTTTTTATTTTCATAATGCCATAAGCGATAACCAAAATCATTAACACTGTATCCAATAAAGGTAAACTTCTTGGATTTTGCCTCAAGCTTTGTTCTATTCTCTTTATCAATATGGACAAATGCTTCACAACCGAAAGTTTTCAAAAAAGAATAGTTTACCTTTTTTCCTGTCCATTCCTCCTCTAGAATTCTACCATCCCAAGATATTGAAGGTCATTTTTTTATTAAGTAAACAACAGTATATACAGCATATGCCCAGAACTGTAAGGGAAAACAAGCACGCAATCTCATACTCCTTGCACGCTCCATGATTTTCCTGTTCATCCTTTCTGACACACCATTTTCTTGTGGTGTTCTTGGAACTATCTTCTCTCTATGAATCCCGTGTTATGAATAGTAATCATCAAACTCCTTGTTGCAATATTCACCTCCATTATCTGATCTGAGACACTTCGAACTTTTTCCTGTCTCATTCTCAACCAAAGATTTCCATTTCTTAAAAGTATCAAAAACATCAGATTTTTGTCGAATGCAATAAACCCAAGTTTTTCTAGTTGCATCATCAATAAAAGTAACATAATAACAAGAGCCACCAAGATATGATACTTGAGCTAGTCCCCATACATCTGTATGCACAATCTCTAAACTTTCATTCTTCTTTCCTTTTCTAACTATGAGAAATCTGACTCTCTTATGTTTTCCATAAACACAATGCTCACAGAAGTCCAAATCAATTTGTTTAAGATCTGGAAACAAATTTATTTTTGAAGTATCTGCATTCCCTTCTCACTCATGTCTCCTAGCCTATGATTCCATAGTGTTGTATCCACTCCTGTAGAAGCTAAAGATATAGAAGAGTCAGTATTACCAGTACATAAACACAATGTACCTACCTTCTCTCCTTTTATTATCACCAATGATCCTTTGATGACCTTCCACGTCTTATCTGTAAATATGGATATACAACCTTCACTTGCCAACTGCCTTGTTGAAATTACATTTTTCCTTAAATATGGAACATGTCTCACCTCTTTCAACAAACATTGGTTTCCATTGCGTTGCTTTATTTTTACCTTTCCCATTCCAACAATTTTGCATGGTTCATCATCACCCCAATGAACTTGTCCAAAATCACCTTGAACATAATCTAGAAAATGTTTCCTATGGGGTGTGGCATGAAAAGAATCCCCTGGATCTACTACCCAAGACTCCTAAATATTATCTATAGAAAGAATCAAAGCCTCTTGTAACACATCACCTGTTACATTTGCTTCATGATTTCTCTCTTGTTGTCCATCTCTTTGTTTCTTTGGAGCTCTGCAGTCTTTCTTCAAATGTCCTTTCTTCCCACAATTACATCACTCTATCTTTCCAAGTCTGGATTTGGATCTACCCTTCCTATAATTCTCGTGTTTCCCTGGGCCCTTTCCTCTATCCTTTTGTCTTCCCCTGTTCTCCATGTTCAACGCATTACCTGATGTCTCACCTATGCTTTTCAGTTGCATTTCCTCACCAAGGATAACACCAACAACATCATCAAATTTTAAAGTATTTGAACCAGAGACAAAGTTTCTTACATCCATGACCAAGTCGTTCCATCTTTCTGGAAATGAGCACAAGATTAGAAGAGCCATGACCTCATCATCAAAGTCCACTTTTACAGAACTTAGTTGATTAGTAACCGTATTAAAATCATTTAAATGATCTGAAATAGACCCACCCTCTGACATCTTCATATTAAATAATCTCTTCATTAGAAATACCTTGTTGGACGCTAAGGGTTTTTCATACAATTTAGCCAATGCATCCATCAAAGTCTTTGTTGTCTTTTCTTTCGAAATATTGAAATCCACTAACACTGTCAGGCTCAGCCGTATCGTTCCTAGAGCCTTTTTGTCAAGAATATCCCATTCTTCATCCTTCATGGTCATCATCTTCTTTGCTACTCCACCAAATGGTAGGAATAGATCCTTCTGATATAAATAATCTTCCATCTGCATCTTCCATAACTGGTAGTTTTGGCCGTTAAATTTCTCGACCCTAAACTTTCCATCTTCCGCCATTGCTCCCACTCGAACCAGGAACCCTGCTTTCCTGCAAGTTACCTTTCGCTTTGATACCGGTTGTTAGAAAAACAGGATCGTGGAGCAATAAAATAAAACAAATGCGGAAACAAAATACAGAAGATACATAATACAATAGAGACATAGATTTACATGGTTCACCCAGTGTGGGCTACGTCCACCATAGAAATTGTTAGGTCCTTCCTTTATTATTATCCAACATATGAAGGGATACAACCTACAGCAAACCCGTTGTAACTTCCTCTTCTTTCTCTCACAGTCTCTTATCTCATAATACAATATTCTCCATAATGCATAGCCACAATACATTTCCCTCATAACAGAGGGTTTCCTTCTAGGGAAAAAAATCCTAACATAATTTCTACCATTAGATCTGTGACCTTATAATGAACGGTCCAGATTTACAATGAAATTACAATATACATTTACAAGGAAATTTTTCCTTCAGGGGCCCGCTCGCCCCCGGACCCCCCAGTCGAGGTGATAGCCCCCCCGAACCCCGCAGAGGGGGTAACCCCCCTCTGCACTCCCCGGCGTGGAAGAGTGTACATACTTCTGGGGTGTAAAGTATTCATGGGGTATAAACACGACTGAAAACAAAAGACCTCTAAATCAAGAAGATAATCAGACTGCACAACCAACACTTCTCAGGTTACCAACAAAAGGTACTGAGTAGTCTAGAGTGATGGAATTTTCATCTCCTCTTAAGAGAAGAAGTCTCACCTGAAGCACTGCTGAGACAAATAGATAGGGAAGGGTAAGGAAAAGACTTAGGAGGATTCACAGATCCTTCAAGACTCATCCTGATCTTGCGCAAGACATCTACCTATTGAACAGATATGAATCTTATATGTGCAAGAATCAAACCTACTTACATTGCGAATAAGAATTTAGACACAGAACCATCATGTGGAACTCATAAACCATAAATAAGTATTGCAATGCATAAGTAAAACACAGAAAGACATAGCATATTTTGAAAATTTAGATCCTTCTTCATATTATCTCCAGAATCATTCTTCATTTACAAGCTCAGAAATACACAGTAGTGCTCTATACAGACTCCTAGCACTGGAATCATGTCGCAGAGTGTTGACTCTCAGACTAGTATGTCGATTACATTACAGACTCGGGACTTTACTTGACTCAACTGAAAACAGCCTCACAAAGAGGGAAATATCAGGCTGGACTTAATCACAAATCAGTTGAACTCCTAGCTAACTCACCAGCCCGACCAACTAACCAACCAAAACAACCAACCAACCCTTTTACCATCATATTCATCTTGCATGCTTTCTTATTTTGTTGCAACCGTTGTTTCTTAGCTGGCGTTGTGGTGTCTTTCGCAAATGATTTATGTTGCTTCTCCTTGTTCTGTTGTTTCACTTCTTTTGAAGCTTGCGCAACTCATACTCAGCCAAAAATTGCTCGATTCCTTATCCCAAAAATGAAGGGCCCAATAGGCTTCGACCACAACCCTTGACTCACCCTCGAGTCAAGTGTTGGGTTCTTTCATAGATTTCTGGAGCACCTGTTCTTTTCCCTTGTCCTCCTTTTCTTCTTCCTTCTGCTCTTTTGTTTGTGCTTTCTTTTCTTTTGCCTCTTCAAATGAAGGGCCCAAATCTAAGACCAAATATAAGGCTCACTCCCTCACTCCTTGAAAGTTTCCAACTTTATCCTGCCACTTCCTGGTGAGGAGTGATGCCTCTGCAACAAACTGATGGGTCTCCTCTTTACTACACTCCTTTGGCTTGGACACGACTAACAAGTTCCACTCGGAATATGTTGTTGCATCAAATTGATGCATCTGCATGTACACTATCTGAATGATAGGTTGGAAGTCGCGCAGATCTTTATTTTCTACGGACTGTGCCTTAAAGAGGGCATTCAGTTCATTGTCCACTTGTTGGATTTGGTCGAACTTATGTTGTTGCTCCATCGGATCCATTGTGGCCGCAACTTCTTCATTCAACACCTGGATCTTGGTGCGTACCTCCTCCAAGACSTGGTTGCGTCTAGCGATGATGCCCATCCAATCGCTGACTTCCCTGAAGATCTTTGTGCATGCTATTGTGTACTTGTGTAGCATTGCTCGGGCATTGTTGCCTTGCAGTACTATCTTCTGCATCTTCTCTTGCAGMTTCTAAGGTTGTTGCTATGCTTCTTGTTGAGTTCGTTGCAGTTGTACTTCCAAATCCTCAACATGAGTGGCGAGTTATGTCCATGCTCCTTGGAGCAACTCAATATAATGCTCTGGCTCACCTGCATTGCTGGCTTTAGGCAKTTCGGGTGCAACCTTCTGAATCTTCGGCCAGGCTTCAGCAAGCCTTTCCTGCACTCTTTCCATTTTTTGATCAACCTGGACCTTGGCCTATTCTTCTTGCTTCCTTGACGCTTGCGTAAGGAACGCTTCCTCCCTTGAGACCTTGACAGACCTCTCAGCCTACTGGAGCCTTTGCTCCAGTTGATTAGTTGATGCTCTGATCAGTCCAAATAAGTGTGTCATTGGCCATTGTACCAAGTCAGTGGATGAAGGGGCTGCATCTCTGGGTGCTCGTGTCTGCAGTGGAAATCCACTAGTCATTGAATTCTCTAAGCGAGTCTCTACCTCCTCCTTTGTTGATGGTCCTGGCGCGATCCTCAACCATAGCACTGAGGGAAAAAGAGTCAGAACCTTTGTTTTGGCTATGCATAGTTGCATCAGCTCTGCACATTATTGAGGGTTCTGTAGAACCTGCTCCATCTAGTCGCGCACGGATGTCGTGCTCTGCCCGGGTGTTGATTCTGGTTCCTTCTGACCCTTTGGTACCTCCTGCTCTTTTGTTGCGTCTACTTCCTACATTGTTCTTTATTGGGCACCCTCACCCTTAGCTGGTGAGGGGATGTGCTGCTTGTTTTGGGCTTGCAACTCCTCCATGGTTTGGGTATCCTTTTCTTACAAAAAAGGCCCAGACTGTTGTTCCTAGATATCTGGGTTCAGACCATTCAGCTTCATGCTCTACTCTGGTGCTTCAGGGTTTGGACCAGAAAAATCTGGCCTCGTCTTAGGAAACTCCTGGGTTGTTTATGGGAGTTCTCGCTCCGCTTGATCTGGTTGATCGAGTTGCATCGGCTCTGGGTTTGTGGTCTAGAGTGGACTGGTGGTTTCTGGGGTTGGCAACTGGGGTTGTGGTGATGAAGGAGGGTACTCAGTGATGATTGTGGATGGAATTGTTTCAAGCTCATGCTCATCCTAAATGTGTATGATGGGGCTTTCTTTGATGGTTTTGCGGGTGTGGGGGACAGCTGATGCAATAGGTTGGGGGTTCAGAGGTTTATTCAGTGAGACGTTGGTTCTGAGCTTCTTCACTACTAGTTCGTTAACGAACACAGCACTTAGGATGTTGTTTACATCCTCACCTGACAACACGGAATTATCTGGCAGCCGATGGAGGACCGGCAGCGTTATTTTCTTATGCTCCAATGGTTGCATCTTCCTCATCAAAGTCTGATTGTGCTAGAGCTTCTTATTTCTGCGGTGTTGAGCCTGGGCTCGGTCCTACCCCTGCGTATTTCCCTTTCTTCTTCAGCAGCTCATCAGGAAGAATATAATGCATTCCTGACTTGTGTGGGTTGCGTTTAACTCCTGGCCATGACATTACTTCTTTGTCGAAGGCCTCCTCATCCAGGTAGAACGGCAGGATCTTTGAATGGAAGTCTTCCTTGCTAATATGCCTCAGCCATACAAACATATGATGTCAGTTCATTTTAAAGGAAATATTTATTATATTGTAGTTGAGAAGTTCCTGCAGAATAGGCAGCCTCTGTGTTGCATATATCAAGCCATTGTACCACTTAGCAAACATTGTGGCATTGAAAGTTGCATTCTCTGAATATGACCTGGACTGGCAGGGCTCGAACATCTTCACCATGCGCCCCTTGTCTGGTAGCATAGACGCTCTTCCCATAGGTGGCTTCCATTTGTACATTGAAAATTCCATCAACATATATCCATAGGTGAAGGTTCCTCCCTTCTCCTGCGCTTCCTCACATGCCACTACTAGTTTCTCCAATAGGTAACTACACCAATTGAACACAGCATCGTTGACGCAAAAGTTTGTTATTGATAGTGCATCTATCGTGTATTCACCCTTGTAGTATGATATCATAACCTTACTAGCTATGATGTAACAACCATTCCTGATTGTTTTTGGTAGTATGGGGTTGATTACTGTTGTGTGTCCCCCCCTCTTTGTGCTGAATTTTTCATACAGGCTAAGCTCTCCTTTCTTTTTTTCGTGCTTACCAGGACCCTGGAATCCTTTCGACACATCTTATCCTTCAAAGGATAGTCCAGTAAGTTGATGGATATCTTCAGCATGGATTGGATACCACTTATCCAACTAGAGACTTCAGTCATGCACTCTACTGATCATAAATTTTGTGCATCGCGCAACCTCACCAGTGGTGTCGAATACTGGTAGGTCTCTGAGGTTCATAATGGTCGAGTTGAATAAGTTGACAAATTCTAGTTTTGGCACGAATTGCATGCCTCCCAACTCATCTGGAGCCATCTCCCAGAAGACGTCTATGTGCATCTGGGGGAACAAAACTGGATATGTTAGGTCGAGATCAAGGAGCTTGACCAGCTCCACATTCCCTTTGAGATCGCCCATGACCTCAACTCAGGGGTCGCATGTTTGTTTTGGTACTACCTCCTTATACATGGTACTTCGGCTTCCTATGGCTCTCGTCATTGTGGATTCTAAGTTATCATGACTTCTACGATGAGTTAAGGACTATGGTCACAACTACGGGTTTCACAGTTGTATAGGCTTTCTCGTTCTTCAGAATTCAGAAATTACTAAGCTCTTTTGAAACGAATGGGTGATATGGAGAATTCTCAAAGTCTTATACTTGGCTTAGTGAGAAAGTTTAGCAATAACTGCAGTTCATCATGACTTTATGGACACAACTAGATCTGAATTGTCAGACAGGACGGTTTAATGGAGTGAATCCTATCGGGCGATTTGGGCACTTACTTGCGTGAGTGGGATAGGGATGTGGATGGTTCTAGACCTTTGTGTTTGACAGGTGGGAATCTTGGCACAAATTCCGATGGCATATTTTCTTATCGTGGCTTTATAGCTTAACTGAACTCAAACGGGGTACCGTAATGACAATAAAAGTTGTAACTAGACTGGGCTCGTGTGGCACATGGACTCAGATCGTATTAGGATTCATTCTCCCTCCGACCACAAAGGGGGTCTCCGTCATATTAATTACTGTCATTAATGGATTCTTTTATGCTTCGGATTCTGCGTTGTTGAGTCATTAGTTTTGTATCAAACAACACTTAAACAAAAAATGAACTATGTGTCGCAATGCAACACTACGCAAATTGACTTTAATAACTGAATTTACAAAAATTTCAGAAAACTCAAATCTAACTATTATACATGTTCCTTCGGACTAGAGCAACAGTCCCTTTTACTCAGTTTTGAGACATATAGGGTTTCAAACGAGCGCCATTCACCCATCCTGGCCACAGCATACCATCCAATTGCATGAGTCTGACTGCTCCTGAAGGTCGTATATCCGCAATTATAAATGGTCCCAACCAATGCATGCGCAACTTTCCAGGATGCTTCTGGTACCGACTATCGTAGAGTAGAACCTTATCTCATTGCGTAAACACCTTGGTATTAATGTGCCTATCATGCCAATCTTTTTGTCTTGCTTTTTCAACTGACTGATGGAAGTCTGCTAGAAATATGGTCTCCTCGAGTTCTTGTAGCTCCATAAGTCTCTGCGCAACTGATTCCTCCTCTGACATATGTGTGATCTGTGCAATGTACAAACTTGGAGTGATGAACTCTACATGCACCATTGCCTCTTTCTCATAAACTAGATGGAACGGTGTGTACCTGTGGATTTTCTTTGTGGTTGTCCTGTAAGCCCACAATACTGCTGGAACTCTATTATCCCAGTCTTCCTGATTTGCACAACAGACTTTTGTCAATCCTCTCTCCAGGATCTTGTTGAATGCTTCTATTGTTCCATTGGCCTATGGGTGGTAGGGGTTGATTTTTTGATGTTGGATCAGGAACTCTGTTGTAAGCTTTGCTATAGTGCTACTAATGAAATGAGCTCCTTGATCACTGATTAGGCTTCTAGGACATCCAAATCAAGTGATAATATTCTCAAAAATGAACCTGGCAGTAGTATCTGTCGAATAGTCCTGAACAACTATTGCTTCAACCCAATGTGTAAGGTAGTCAGTTTCGGTGATGATGTATCTAGCCTTTGAATTCCTAGCAGTGGGGTCGATCGGTCCAATGAAGTCAACTGCCCATTTCACAAATTCCTGTAGAGCTCAAACTAGTTGCAGTGGTAATTCATCTCATCGTGGTGGCTTACCTACTATTTAACAAACATCACATGATCTAGCATATAATTTTTCATCCTTGAAGAGCATTGCCCACCAAAGTCCAGCTTGTATAACTTTCTGTGCGGTGGCCTTTCCTCCTACATGACCTCCCGCAACTTTGTTGTGGCATTCCCAGAGTATATCCTATCTTTCATGGTCCAAAACGCATCTTCTAAGGATACTATCTAGTCCCATTTTATACAATTGTCCCACTATCAACTAGTAGTCCGTTGCTCTAACAACCATGTGGCATTTATGGGTTGTGGAATATGTTCCTGGGCAGGCCCCTGTACTTAAGAAGACTACTATGTCCTTCATGTATTTAGGTATGGCCTCAACCCGGAACAAGTCTGGATCTGGGAGATGATCGTCGACTGCTCTGCCACTTTCCCCTGACTCTAATATGGACAGGTGATCAGGTCCTACATTACATCTTCCCGGCTTAACAATAACTTCAAAATAAAATTCTTGGAATAATAGCAACCATCTACAAATTCTCCCTTTCAACACAGGTTTGTTAACTAGATATTTCAATGCAGAGTGATCAGTAAAGAATTTGAAATGAGAGCCCAACAAATAATGTCTAAATTTATGCAAATCATAAATCATGGCTAACCCCTCCCTTTATGTCGTTGTGTAGTTGCACTCAACTTGTGACAACTTCTGGCTCGCAAAGTAGATAGGATGATCCATGGCTCCATCTCCAGGTTTCGCTAAGATAGCTGCTAAGAAAATTCCTGAAGCATCTACATGGACGTGAAATTCATTTTCCCAGTTTGGGAATATCGGAATTGGTGATGTGTTGAGCTTCTCCTTAAGTTTCTCAAATGATTTATCACATTTTGGAGTCCATTGGAACGTTTCGACCTTTTTCAGTAGGTTTTCCAAAGGAGCAGTAATGTTTTCATATCTTTTGATGAACCTGTGATAGTACCCTGTGTGTCCCAGCGTGGAGTGCAACTACGTAGCACTCATAGGTGATGGCATATTCACAATGATGACAAATTTGGTTAGGTCTACCAATACTTCTTCTCGGTAGACTATGTGGCCCAACAAATTCCCATGTGGTACATGGAAGATACACTTTCTGAGATTCAATGAGATCTGCAATTCTCTGCATCTGTCAAACATTAGTTGTAGCAGTGCTACATGTTCCTTGAGCAAGCTATATATCATCCAATCATCCATATAGACTTCTATAAACTTGTGAATGAACTCTCTAAAAGATGCTATTACAATCCTGAAGAAAACTGCAGGGGCGTTCTTTAAGCCAAATGGCATCACATTGTATGCGAAAGATCCCCATTATGTTATGAATGTGGTCTTCTTTTTGTCTTCTTTGGTGATCCTGACCTGTTGGTACCCTGAAAATCAATCTGCGAATGAGTATGCTTCCTTCCCCACAACCTGTTCTAGCACCTCATCAGTAAAAGGTGTTGGGAAAGGGTCGTGCACACAAGAAGAGTTAAGGATTCTATAGTCCACACAGACCCTAATATCCTATGTTCCTTTATTGATTTGAATAATGATTAGGTTGACCCATTCTTCTTCTTCCACTGCGAAAATGAGTCCTTCCTCCAACATTTTATCTATATCCTTCTTAACCTTCTCTTTTACTCTAGGGTTAAGGTGGTATGGCCTATGTCTCACAGGCTTGGATCCTGGTTTCAATTCGATTTTCATTTCTCCCATAACACCTTCGATTCCCTTTAACTCTAAGAAGGTCTTTGGGAACAAATCCTCATATTCCCACAGTAGAATCTGTATCTCTTGACTGGTTTGCTCATCCCAGTAGTCTCCTACCATAGTTATCTTAGGTTGTTCTGTGATCCCTATAATGACTTTGCGTAATTTTAATGGGTGATTGTAGGAACTATCAGTCTGACTGGGTATGGTGTTCTAGATTTCTTTTTTCCCTTCTATCTCCTTGATGGCTAGGTTCCTTAATTCCTCTAAATCATCTGGGCTTTCTAAGTCTCTGCTAATCTTATAGCATTCTATAGGTTTCTCGATTGAGGGCATGTGAAGGTTAGTCTGAATTTCTCGGCTATGCTTTGGACATACCACTTGGTTTGATTTCTGATTACTATCATCTCTAAAAAGAAAATATTTAATATTTTGTAGGACTACTTCAAGCTCAGGGTACTTACTTGTAAATGAGAAGTCCTTGCAAAAATGAGTTTCCAGCGTCTTCCAATCGATGGTCTGTCTTATGGTTTCCTCGTGTATGAACCAAGATTTCAAGATTGGTCCTAGAGAGTGGGGAAATACCTGAACCCATAAATGAGAGGGTATTTCTGCAGCTTTCCATTGTGTCACACATTGTTCAATATGTGCTTTAGGATCATATTCTCCATTGAACAGTTGTGCAACTTGGAGATCCATCTGCATCTCTGATTCCAGTTGCCCCTTGTTCTGAAACCCATAATTGATGGCTTGCTTCACATCATCCCAATCTCTGAGTAGGACTTTATGATTGGCCCACCATATGGCAGGGGTGTCCTGAAAGGCTACATCGAGTACCGAGATTCTTTGATCTTCTACTACCTTTTCCTCCATGCTGAGCCGAAAACTATCGATTTCAAACGTGTCATCGTATACTGGGTGTTCTCTAACTTTGGTCCCTACCCATCTGGTTAATCTGACAGTTTCACATCTTCTTGAAAATATTTTGTACGAACCTTATTTCCAATTGTCAAAAGCCAATTTTGAGTCTTCATCTACTGACTATATGCTTCTCCAACTTACTGATCCATCAGCAGTAGGATTTATATAATCGTCTCGTGTTCTTATTGTTAGAGTGTACAAATGGTCCAAGTCTTCTCCCTCCATATTATTGTCTGTTGGCTCTGTATATCTAGGTCCTACATATGGATCCAAAGGTTGAACTACCTTGATTCCATCAACCTCAAAGATCATGGTGTCTTTCTTTAAGTCAATTACTACATAGTTTTCATAGGCCCAATCAATGCCAAGTAGTGCAGGGTAAGGGTCCTTATCTCCCATGATCTCAATGACTTCAAATTCAAACATTGTCTTTACTTCTGCAACATCTATTTCCACATTCTCCAGTCTTCCTATGGGGAAAATACAATATTGATTGGCCATTCTTAACTGAATTGGGGAATATGTCAGCCTAGGTTTTCCTAAGGCTTCCCAGGTCTTCTTAGGCAGAATGTTCACGTAAGATCCCAGATCCAAAATGACATCCTTAATCTCAAATTCATCTAACTAGGCTACTAGTCTGGATTCTTTTCCAGTTCATACTTTTCTTCTATGCACTCTCTGAGTACTCTTCTTAGGAAGATTAGCCTATATTCTTGCTTCTAGGGGTTCTTCATTCCCTAAAACTAGGTATAGCGCATTGCACAATTTTTCTATTAGTTGATCATTCCCAAGAATGTCAAAGAATAATTGAAACCAAAGGTCAACTACATTTTGAGGTTGCTCAAGTTATCGTGGTATGACTATAGGGTTTCTAGGTGCAGGGGGTGAAGCAGGGACTTGCGCAATCTTAGGGTAAACAATAGGCTGTGGGGGTTTCTCTCACATCTCAGGGATAGAAATATTTTGAAATACTTCTATGGCATATTTAAAGAACAAATTATGTTTTAGAGGGTCATACATGTCTTCTTTAGGTGTTTCTTTCTAGATCTGAGGTAGAGTATCATCATCAGCTCCTGTCTTCACTCCTCCTTGAGTAACTATATTAAGGTTGGGAAATTGTCCCTTAATAATTCTCTTGATTTTTGAACTGATGAGGTTAGTTCCTCGTTGTCATACCCTATCTTCCCATTTTGCAATTAATTTTGGGCAGTCTTCAGTTGGGTGCCCATTGGTTCTGTAGTGAGAGCACCATGGCCACCTTGGATGAGGACAATCTCTAGCCATGTGACCCTTCTCATCACATTTATAACATCTGCTTGACCCTCTTCCTCCAATTATTCCTCCTCTGAAATCTCCTCCAGCTCCACCTCCTCGACCTTGTCCTAGTCCCTGAGGGTTTTAATTCACCCTGAATGTTGTTCGATCTAACATGTCTGCAAGTGCATCCAACTCTCTACATTGATAGGTTGTATGCGTGTTAGATGCACAGAACTCACAATGTATTGTATTTGGTATTGTTGAATATTTCTGCATAATGGGGCACTGTCTTGGCCCATGCCCATGGATTCGACAGATTTCACAATACTCAGTTGTTGGTGTTGCCTGGCTTCTTGGAAAAGCATGATAAGGGGTGGGGTTATGGAATGGTAAGTTCACATCTACTTGTGAAAATCCTCACGTGGGTCCTGGTGGGGGTCCCATCGGATTCTAAGGAGGTCCCATTCCCCTCATTCATGGACATTTATTCACCAGATTTCCTTCTGTATAACATCTAGTGCACTAGACATGCAGTCGTCCTGGTCTAGGTATTGTCAGCTTCTGAATCTTTTTTGTAAGTGCCGATATTTTCCCTTGTAGTTGCACCAAGTTTTCATCTGTTGGGGGTCTAGTCACTCTCAGGCTCCCAGGGTATCCCTCCATGGCTTCAATCTTCATAGATTGTTCCAAGGCATCTGTTAGGGTGGCTATCTAATGTTTTGTTAGCGAAATCTAGGTCAAAGGTAGAAATCCCTGAATGTACCATTCCCTTTGATGTTCCTCATGGATTGGATGTGCTAACTTCCCTATATAATATTTAAACTTCTAGATGTATTCCCAGGATGATTCACCTTCCCGTTGTTGGATCTCATGTAGCTCATACAGAGCTTGTTGTTCTGACTGAGGTAGTTTGAACTCCGCTAAGAACCTTGTATGTACCTGGCCAAGTGTGAATGCTTGAACTTGCATTCCTGGAACTCTTGGCTCAATGATCTTCATGTACCACTTGAGAGTGCGACCTCTCAAGGTAGTCTGGAACTTGACCAACTTATTCGCATATGGAGTCCCTCCAGATCTCTAGATTGCTTCACACAAAAACCATTGTTGCTCCACATCTTTGTCTCCCTTACCCCAAAATTCTGGGTATCGGGGAATCAAACCTCCCACATGGCCAACCATCGTTGATCTTGTTTTTATTATCAAAATAAAACCTAACAGTCCTGCTTACGATCTACCAAGGGATCCCAATATCCTCCCTGTACTCGCACTTCCTAGTGGTGATTGACTAACTAATTGTACTGAAACAGAATTAGTATCAGAAGCTAGTATCGAACTTACCACTTGTATAGAAGACACTTGGGGTATGGGAAATTCAGGGTTGGCACCACTAGATTCGGGTTGCTTTTCTTTGATCTGGGGGGTCTAATTTTCTTCCACTGGAACGATCTCTTCGGCCGGATTCCCGATCTCTCCTGTTATCGGGGTTGAATCTTCTCTTTCTTCTTCAAGATTCATGTCGGCTTCCTCCTCTCTTACGTTTACACCTTCTCTTTCTCATCCAACATCCTGGGGACTTATTTCTCTCTGCACTTCTCTCTCACTTAATCTTTGACTGGCCAGTCTTTCCTATCTTCTCATCTTCCACAACTCTTCCATCTGTCTTTCCTCTACTTCTCCTGATCTGACTTATTTCCTCAACTTCTCAGACTGTCTTATTTCTTTCTTGATCTTGCCGCACCACCACTTCTCAAATATGGAGGCTCTCTTCAAGGCTCGCTCTTATCTTGAGTCCATTTATTGTTCTTTCCCCCCCATTTTTCAAAGAACCCTTCCCCTCTCTCAGGCCATGACTCTACCCCAGCCTCGCCCTACCCCAAGTGAGGGTGTTTATGTTTCCATCTCAGTCGAGGACATAGTCATCATCCCCTCTTCCATAAAGAAAACTTTAATCCATAGGGGGATCTCTCTCAACAGTCTTCCCCTTGCATATTTCTTGAAAATCACCTCTATGCGCAAAAAATATTGGTGGTTCTCAGCTGCAAACTCGATAAAAAATCCTTCTAATGTGGTATAGACCCAGAAATCAATCACCCGCATAACTAGACCATCTAGCCAATGAAGTGTTTCTATCTTTTCAGTGTCCCAATCATAGATCTTCTTGACTCGTTCTTGGAACTCTAGAGCTTCTTGGAGCCTCTTTATCCAATGGAAAATTTCTTCCGGAAACTTAACCCAGAAAATCCCATACTGGTCGCTCAATCTTTCTGAGTAAAAGACTGCTTCACGAGTATCTTCCACCGATTTTCCCCTCAGTTCCACTTCTTTCCATATGAAGGTATCATAGTTGCTTTCCCACCATTGGTCAATACTAGATCTGTGGAGCCGCAGAAGCATCCTCCCTACAGGTTCCCTTTTAACACAAGTCCCGGAAACGGAACTATTTTGTTGGTGCAAGTTTGATCAAACCAGGGTCTTTCTCAGGTTACCAACAAAAGGTACCGAGTAGTCTAGAGCACTAGAATTTTCATCTCCTCTGAAGAGAAGAAATCTCACCAGAAGTGCTGCTGAGACAAATAGATAGGGAAGGGTAAGGAAACTGAGGATTCACAGAACCTTCAGGACTCATCCTAATCTTGCACAAGACATATACCTATCAAACAGATATGAATCTTGTGTGTGCAAGAATCGAACCTACTTACATTATGAATAATCATTTAGACACAGAACCATCATGTGGAACTCATAAACCATAAACAAGTATTGTAATGCATAAGTAAAACACATAAAGACATAGAATATTTTGAAAATATAGATCCTTCTTCATATTATCTCCAGAATCATTCTTCATTTACAAGCTCAGAAATACATAGTAGTGCTTTGTACAAACTCTTGGCTATGGACTCATGTCGCAGAGCTCTGACTCTCAGACTAGTATGTCGATTAAATTACATACTCGAGACTTTACTTGACTCAACTGACAACATCCTCACAAAGAGAGAAATATCAAGCTGGACTTAATCACAAATCAGTTGAACTCATAGCTAACTCGCCAGCTCGACCAACTAACCAACCAAAACAACCAACCAACCCTTTTACAATCATGTTCATCCCTATATATAAGTTAGGTTGTGTCTTCTATCTCAGCTTTCACACTTTCTTGTTCTATTGCAACCGTTGTTTCTTAGTTGGCATTGCATTATCTTTTGCAACTAATTTATGTTGCTTCTCCTTGTTTTGTTTTTCCGCTTCTTCTTAAGCTTGTGCAACTCGTACTCGGCCAAAACTCTCTCGATTCCTTATCCCAAAAACAAAGGGACCAACAATATTGACACCCTTCTGGAAACTTTGCTGATGTCGACAGAAAGGGAGACGCGACTCCAAGAAGCAAAGGGATTCGTTAAATACACTGAGATGAGATCAGGTACTGATAGGGAACATGAACAAAGTGAAGATGTGGTGAGACTCAAGACTTCCCTTGGTTGGGGTATGTTGAAGGATGATTGGTAGAAACCATAAAACTATATCTAATGTTAGGGGGACAAATAGATATGGGGTTAAATTGTGCCAGAGGCTTGACAAAGTGGACAAACTCAGAGATTAGGGGTACATGGATTTTTGGATACTCGGAGTTTGTGAATGATGTCAGAATGAAAAAAGGAGAGTGGATACCCCAACCAAGGGAGGCATGGGTTGTGTTGTCGGGAAAAAGAAGGTCATCATGGGTGATGACAAAAATCTAAGTAAATGCTGGAAACAAAGGCTTTTTACAATTACCAAATAAATAAAGAATAATTTGGGATGAGTGTACAGATACAGAAACAGGTGCCCCAGTGCGAGATGGTTTGGCCTGTGAGGGCACAAGTGTTGTATTACTGAGATGGGGGAGAATCAGTAATAGCATAATTATAATCCTTTTTCTTCAAATGTTATATCAATCCAATAACGAGCAGTAAGAAATAACAAACACACACATACACAGTACACCAGTGTTTTACGTGGAAACCCAAATCGGGAGAAAACCACGAAATTATTTTTCTTATATGTCTTGAAGAATTACATTCATTGGAAGCACAAAATTCCTTTGTTTTCCAGCTGCAACTGGAAGGAGGCTCCAACCCCCTAGTTTCTCAGGCTACAACCTAAGGGAAGCTCCAACTCCCCAATTCTCTGGCTACAACCAGAAGGAGGCTACAACCCCCTATGTTCTTTGGCTACAACCACTTGTCCTTGCCCCGTCCTACCACCCTGAAGTAGAAGTAGAATGATGGAACCACTGTCACACTATCACTGTGATATATACCATTGTAAACATGTACCAATAAATCTGAACCATGCATCAACCTATACCTCAACCTGTAATCAACCTCTACCATAAACAAGTGCATCAACCATGCACCAACCTGTACCAAACAACCTATATTCAACCTGTACCATAAACAAGTGCATCCAACCATGTACCAAGTATGTACCAATCATGTGTCAACTACTCATCAACTATGACTCATCAATATTTACCAACATCATCAACTATACACCTCATGTATGTGCCAACTCGTCAACTACTTGTCTCAACCATGTACTCAACATGTACCTCAACCAAAATCCCTCATCAATTTCACAATACAAATCTGATTTGTAGCTCTGTAATAGACCTGGTGTATATTATCACATTCCTTTAAACCTTCCTTAACTTTAACAACAAGAGACTAGCATTTCCATCAAACTTTTCTTTAGTCTCACATGCCTAGTTTTGGATTAGTCAACAACCCTAACTTGAAGTAATCATAACTTTGTACCGGTAATGTATAAAGATATGAAATTGATACACAATGTTCTTCAGTATGTTTTATGCAATTCCTCCAAGTGTCACTACTTGGAACCTCTCAGAAAAGGAGTTATAGCAAAAATGGCATACCTTCTTGAATTCTAGATTATTCTAGAGAGCGACCTTGTAGAGCGTGCCCCACATGGAATATTTGTGTAAATGATCTAAAACTATTAAAAATACTACTTAAGACTGTACCCTAACCAACACATTTTGTCTCACTAAATTTGGATCTGTTATGAAGAAGTTATGATCTTTTTACCCGAAACACTTGTTTTTGACTAGTTTCAGGACTAGCCACAAACCCTAGTTTCCACGAAGTGTAACTCCCAAAATACAACAACCCACAAGATGATTTTTTTACCACCGATACTTGGATATTTTTTCTCAATGGCATAGAAATTTCACTATCTTAATCATTATAGAAAAAAGTTATAGCGAAAATGGTGAGATGGCCTATAAATAACATACCTTAGAAAGCACCATCAAAAGAATTTATCCTTCCTTGCATTTCGGCCTTCTTTTCTTCACTTTCCTCAGAATTTCGGCTTAGATATCCTTTGGTTACATCAGACACCTATAGGTGTTCAATATTCTCAAGTGTGTATTAAATGAGAGAGACTTGCCTCTTATTTATACTCTCCAAGTAGCTTCCTTCAAAACATCTTCTAGGTCACTTGGCCCCACTTTCCTTATTTTAGGGTTAACCCACTTCTAATTTCTCCATTAAATTTATTATTGAAATAATTTATTTTGTATTCACT
>ML781560.1:93869-109089 GCA_009831015.1 Picea engelmannii | reverse complement strand
TGTATCAGGTAAATGAATGGAGGGAAATTTGTAGATGGAAAAGCTGATGGTGGGTGAGATGGAGGGATAATGATACTGTGGAGGTGCAGTCAATAGAACTAAGATGAGATAACCTTGGAGCCCATTGGGAAAGCTAGCAATAAGATGAGAAGAAGTATGTGACTTATTCTCGGAAGTGCATAAGACTATCGGGACTCCCATCCCTAGGGGGTGAAAGAAGCATGTGTGTCAAGTTTCCAAGGGGAACTATGAATGGGACAACACATGTGGGGGAGATTGCTACTGGTTGACGGTACCAAAATGTAGCAGAGGTGATGGTACTGTAGAGCCAGATGTAAGGACCCTAAAGGTAAACATCGAAGGGTGTGACTGGGAAATGCAATTGATTTTCATAGGTAATAAATACATGCCAGTGTTGAACATATACCTAAAGGGGTTGTGTCATTTGTGATCACCAAATACATGTACACATAAAAAACAAATACCCGACATGAAAAATATATGATGATAAAGAACATATAATAGCTATCTGATAATTTTGAACATAAGCATGCGTACCTGGACATGATGTGAGAAAAATGCTCTCCCGAGGCCAAGTTCAAATGATGACCCAGGGAATGTGATTGTGTAGATGGTGGGACTATGATCATGTGGCTGAGAATAGATTGGGAAATGGAGGCTCTGGGCTCCCGGAGGAAGTGGAGTTGTGGGCTCTTTCTTCTTTCGGTTACCCCCAGCAGTGGCAGTGGTGCTAGCAGTTGGGGGTGAGGATGGTGCGGTCAGAGCCTGTACTAGAATTTTCATCGATATTCCCTCTAGCTGATGAGGGAGAGATGGTTGAGGAACCATCACGGGTGGGTGCAGATACCATACAAGGATGGCAAGCACCATGTTGGGAAGGGTAAGCATCGCGGCTACCTGAAATGCTTGAAATCCATGTGGGGGGTAGAAGAAGGGAATTTGAGTAATGCCTTGAGGTATTGTTGTTACACGTCAAAATTACTCACTTTGATTATGTCTCATTGTCATTATCATAAGTGTCACCAGTGTCGCACTTTTTTCGCTAGTGTCGCAAAAATCATATTTTCGTCTCACATGTGTCACATCGCAGATGACATCATAAGAACACTTGGAACATCCTCTAAGACTCATTAGAAGATGAAAATATATCATTTGGCAAAGTTTACAAGATTTTACCTTGAGGAATTACCATTCTAAAAGTATTTTTGGAGATCAGCGCTCCCTTGCCCACTTGCAGGGAGTGCTAGCGCTCCTTTCCCTCTTAGCAGGGAGCATTGCAACACTCTATGGCCAACTTTGAGGGAGCGTCGATCTGTTGATAAAATATTGGGGACAAATCCCCCTTATCTCTAAGGACAACTAAGAAGAATCCGAGTCAGTTTGGCTCGAATCCAAGTTCAAGGTTGGATCTAAGGGAAATCCCAAAACTGATGGAGTCATATCCTCCACTTATCCCAAGAATATCTAAGGTGGTTGAGCCTCTCAACTCCTATATACGAAGGCATTCTCATGGTGAAAGGGGGATAATAATCAGTGAAAATTATTGTCATTCTGATCATGGATCTTTCGAGAAAGGGGTTGGACAAGGAGGACATGGTGAGGTTGCTACATCTGCATCTACATTTGTAAGCACCTTGTTTTGTTCTCATTAATATATATGTGCTTGGCATGTTTCCTTCAAGTTTGTGTACATTTGCATGGGCTTGTATCTTTTGATGAATCTAGTTTTAAACTAATCCTAGTAGAATAGGAAGTATGTTTTGTCTTTGTTGTCTATTGGATTGCATAACTCGTTGAAGGACTTGAAGATCAAGTTCTACCCGGATCAAGCAAGGAAAAAATTCATAAAAAGGTACTCATACTTTCTTCATTTTTCCTTTGACTAGTTTAGCTACATTTAAAGGAATGTCAGTGTTCAAAGTTAGCATTCTTATGTCTTGGTCATAGGGGTCTAAGATCCAAGAGAACATTCACATGTTCGTAGGGGAATTTTCCTACAACAAAAATTGGCGATTCCACTGGGGATGGAAGCTTTCAGTTTTGGTTTCCTTCCTTGCCCTTGTCTTAGTCTTTTCTCATCTTCAGATCCTACTCACTATGTTTTCCTCTTTTTTACATGTGTTGTTAGTCTGGAAATCATCTTACACGAGCTGATGATCAATCCTTCCTGAGTTTTTTTGTTTTCTGGGTTGATACTTTTTCATTCTCAGAAAACAACGCCCCTCTTTCCTTATATCAACAGTGTTGATTTCAAATCGGTGCTCCCCTGCAGTGCTCTAGGAAGCGTTGTAGCGCTCTGGTGTTGATATAACCAGAGTGTCGATTTTTCCTTCTGTTGAAAAATTGTGGGACACCTCTGCTGGGTGTGATTTTTTGGCCTTTCCTCCTGCACATGAATTTTTCTATCAGTCTATGTCTTCTATAAAACTTGCAACCATTTGCTTTCTAAGAGATTTTGATTCTTTGTTTGGTTTTTAAGGTATTTCCTTGTTTTGGAATCACTCTTCCTCTTTGATATCTTGAGTTGGTTTGATACTTTCTCGTTC
The DNA here is from genome assembly GCA_009831015.1 of Picea engelmannii. Taxonomy (NCBI): domain Eukaryota; kingdom Viridiplantae; phylum Streptophyta; class Pinopsida; order Pinales; family Pinaceae; genus Picea; species Picea engelmannii. The sequence goes on along the minus strand of ML781560.1, from coordinate 106,522 downwards.
ATTTGATTGCTTGAAAGTTGTCGCAAGTAAGTCCAGAGATCTGTGTATTGTTCCATTTGATCTTTGATTTATCTTTCCAAGAAATTTTTCTTGTTTGAGTTTTGGCTTTCTTTTTAAAAAGTTTGGATTTGTTTTTCTTCTTGTTTTATCACTGTGAGAGTGTGCTCTTTGTTTATATGATATTTTCTTCCAATTGTCTAAAATTACAAATAGTGAAATCTAATTGGCATAAGAAGCTTCGAATCAAATCAATTAAAGTTCATATTTAAACAAAGAGATATATTTTCATGATTGGATTTTGGATATTAGAATCATTTTCTGAATAGTTTAGCATTGAATTGGATTCTTGTTGAGAGAAATTGCATGAACTTCATTGAAAAGAAATGATTGTTTATCATTTTTTGGAATCGAGTCATAATATCATCAGTTTCACTCTCATTCACCTCTGAGTAAAGAACAGCCACAAAAATTAATGCTAATTAAAATTGATCTAGAAACTTTTTCTTTTTAGATTCCTCCACCAACATTAGACTAGGATTAGCGCTTTGGATTAGGCCATGAATACAACTCTCCAAAGAATTCAAAAAAAACATTAGAATCTTTTTATAGGGAGAGAAAATCCAATTTTCTTATAAGCTTATATAGGATCCCCCTCTCACATAAGGGTTATGCACGAGGTCGTGTTTGGGAGAGCCACGGAGATTATCCCTCTACAGTTTAATCATTCGTAGTAGTAATATTGTATATTAGGGGTTCTTCTTGAGGTCCAACTGTCTTCATTTGGTCTCGATGCTTCGTTAATTCTGAATATGTTCGAGGTCCTCTGGATTTCTACCAGTCCACTTGTCCTCAGTACACTTGAAGGATTTCAAACTTGTTATCCTGCTCATACGTTCAGAATGGACTGTCGATTGTACCCACCCAGGGGATGATTGTGAGTTGGTGTCTTTAGTATCCATAATATTTAGGGTCTTTACACAAGATGACGGTGAAGGGAAGTCTTCATTGTACCTGGAATGAACGATGGTCAAACTCACTCGGGATCCTTGGAGGGTAAATCCATGATTACTGTGTGGAAGCTTGCACTAAGGCGTAAATCCATTAAGCAGGTCACCATCATAATTGTTCCACCCACTCATATCCTAGCCCCTTCTCAACTTGATAATACGATGTTGGATTTCATCACCAACTAGTACGGTCATTGAGAGAAGGTTTGTTTTCTTGTTGGAATTTCTAGATTTTTAGCGTGTGTTGTTTTTTTAATAGTTTTTCAAAATTGAGCCTATATATGATAAAGGTATTCTCCGATCACGTAGGATGTAAGGGATGCCTTCAGAAGAAGGCTACCAACCCTTACCTCCTAACTCACTAGAAGACATCTACCGTGAAGAGGTAGAAAATCGCTCTGACGTGAAGAGGTAGAAAATCACCTTGGTTACAGTTGAGGATCCCACTTCTCATACTACACCTGTGTCGAAATCTCCTATTGAACCACTCTTGGTTCAGTTAGACTTGTTTGTTAATGTTATAGAAGAAGAATTTTTAGGTTTTCCTTTGAGACTAATTACCGAGACATATATGGGATCCACAAAACCATTTTTTAGTGATGACTATAGGACCCCCATTCATCCTACTAATGCAATAGATCCACATCAAACACCTTCTTGTTCAGAATGGAGGACTCCATCGGGACGTGATCTTTATGAGAATTTTGAATATATTCAACAACCTCTTAATTCTCATGACCCTCCTGCTGCTAAGGCAGGACCATCCGATCAAACTATTGTTCATCATGTTGGCCCTTGGTTATGGAAGAAAGCAAAGATTACAGGAGAAAAGATGCAATTCGAACTGCGTGAAAGACACACTGACTGATAGTGGGTAGAAGTGGCCAAAGGAGCAGAAAAGATGGAGCGAAGTGCGAGAGAGTGAGCCGTTGGATGAGAGGATCAAGAAGAACATATCAGCAAGGAAGATGGATCATGGACAACTCATCAAGCAGAAAAATCCATCGTTGTATTCTTTGGAGCACCTCATGGGAAGAAAGGAAAGATAGGCTGGCAAAGCCCGGAAAATGTGGGTCAAGTTGACCTAGGGTTTTAGACACCTAGGGTTTTGGTATCTAGGGTTTTGACACCTAGGTTTCAGCCTAAGTTTGTCGATGAGTTATTGTAATGTATAAATAAGAACCTAGAGGGGAGAAGAAGGGTTCACGATTGTGAAAGGAAGGACATTAGTCATTGTTATTATCATCTTGAGAGAGAGATAAGAAATGAATGTGAGAGCCTTCTGGTATTGTAAGATCTGCAACTGGGTGTGAAGATCAACCCTGCAGCTAGGTGCACAGGGAGGGGAGATAGAGAGAAGAGAAGAGAGAAGGAGAGAAAGATCTGCAAGCTAAGAGCACAGATAGAACTGTATGCTTTCACCTGTATATTATAAAGCACAGTTTTGTGGACGTAGCCCTAGGGAGAGGTTGAACCACGTATATCTTGTGTTATGTGTGACTGGTGTTGTGTTCTTTGCTTCTGTTACTCTGTTGATGCATTAGTATGTTAGATATGACATATAACTGTGTGAAGTAGGTTTATGCTTGGAAATAATAATCAGATCTCTGTGTGTGGTTGCCTTGATTCCGCTTGCATTTCCTTTGGTTTTAGACACCTGTGTCCTGCAACCCCCTATTGCTACTTCGGGTGAGACTGTATCTTCTTCATAGGTGTTGTTGAAAGGGCCAGTAGTTAGGGCTTGTTGGTGCACTATTAGCGCTGAATCATGGGTCTGCCCCTGTGCCAACAAATGGTTCTGTTATCGGGACCGGGATCTTCTTGAGGGAATGTCAAGGTGGTTTCCATCAAATACAGAGATTCAGAAGTGGATAGAAGAACAAGAAAAGGAATTTGCAGAAGCCCAGAACAAGAACCCTAAGCTTAGAACAGAGGATTGGTTGGGAAGGTATATCTTTACTGATATACACAATATTTTCTTTGGAGGGATTCATAAGGAGCTATATGAGTGGTTAGCCAAATTAGCAGATACCTAGTTTGAGATCAGATCTAGACCACCTATGGTTTGGACGTCGACGTTGATCAAGAAGGTCAAGAGATTTGATAACGTCATGTCAAGAGTAGTAGATCACTGGTTCGATAGCACTATTGGAGGGTACATCACCGAGTTTTGCATCGACAGAGTTGATTCATATATCCAAGCAGAGAGGTATTTATTTAAGGGATGGAGAGGAAAATTTGTACACTTCTTAAAGTTGAAGATCAAGATGCTACTACATGAGAAGAACATCTTGAAGGTACAGTATTTGGTCCGATCGAAAATCTAATGTTCAAGAATTCAGATAGCGACAGGGATGTAGAGGTGGGACATACACGTAGTGGGAGAATCTTCATAGAGGTTTTTCTAGTGAACTTGTTTGAATAGAACCATGAACCACTAGTACAGGATGAAGGGTTTTACATTGGAGATGAAGAAAAACTATTGAATGAGGAACATTCAGAGTCCAGAGGAAGAGAAGACAGAAGAACCTTGTCGGGAAGAATTAGAAACTTCAAGCACAACACAAACTGTTGAAGTAAGTACTATTACTCCTCCTGTTGTTTTAGCAGCATTAAGCAATCATAGTCAGAGTCACTAGAGCACTCAGATCACTGTCACTAGCAGTTCAACACATACTTAGTCAGGAAACCTAGGAAGATCTATGGTAGATGAGATGAGGCTCCCTATCTTTAGGGGAGATGGATCTGAAAATCCTGATCGGAACTAGTTTTTATGTGAAGTCGTATGGAGTATTAAGAATGTCACTGATGAAGAAGTTAAGAGAGATCAGTTTAATACTTCCCTAAGGGACCACACACTAAGTTGGTACATAAAACTTGTCCAAGGAATTGCATATCCTAAACCGTTGAATGAGATCAAGAATGTGTTGGTTGCAGAATTCAAGAAAACCAAGTCAGAGTCACAACGCATTACAGAACTAAAAGAAATCAAGCAGAGAGTAGTTGACCTTGTTTGGGAGCTTGATCAGAGGTTTAATACCTTAACAAGCTGGTTGACTTTTCAAATCCAAGACGAGCAAAACAATGAATGGTTCATTGTTGCCCTCTTACCACACATCAGAGTCTCTCTGATGCAACAGAAGAACGCTTTGTAGGCTAAGGCATTGGAGATCACAATGAAACTAGACTCAACCCCTATGGGAGAATCCAACTCATGTATGAGTCAAATTTTAAGTCAGTTAACTATCTTGTCTCTGCATGTCGAAGATATGAAGAAAGACAAGGGAAAAGATAAAAGAGAAGATATCTGGTGCATTAGATGCAAATCAGAATGCCATTACAAGGAGCATTGTCCATTATTTCATGAATACTTGGCCTCGGAGCCCCAAGCCCTTTGAAACAGATTACTCTACCTTGGTGCGAGGTATGTAGAAATCAACATCACCCTGGTGAATGCTATTACATGCAAAAATATGTCCAGACACCTACAAACTTTTACTGCACATTTTGTAAATCTGTGGGACACGATGAGAAAGACTGTAGAGCTTATGTGTTAGGATATTTAGACACTTAGGAGTTATTTAAGATCTACTTGGTCTAATATGTCGTTAGGTAAAAGTGTGTTTCTTAGTGTGTTTCTTTAGTATGCATTAGTATGCATTTGTAGTTAGGAAGTCCGACGATCACGATATGTTCCCAACATAGAGTGATCTGACGGTTCATACTCTCCTCGATCTTAACGGCCATTGATCCATGGCTTACCACCCGATTGGTCCATGATCTCTATTTAAAGATCATGGAGGGTCATTTGCCGATGATCGATTGTGAGAAAATCTCTTTGTAATCCTTTTCTTTGCATTAATAAACTGCTCCAAGTGGCCGCGTTGGTTGGGGCCGTGGATGTTTCCCCGTAGGTGTTTTACCATGTGAAAACATCGGTCTATTGATATTTGATCTAGTTATGTGAGTGGTTACTGAAGGTGTTTGTCCTCTGTTGGAATACCTGTGTTGTCGAACATGGTATCAGAGCATGTTTAAAGACCTGCTCCTGTTGTAGATCGAGATCATGAAGCCGAGTTGCATAATCTCCATTTTCTGGAATTTTCGTACATTTCTGGGCTGAGAGGATTGTTCCATTGCGTTCGGAGCACTCGTTTCATTCAGGAACACTTTTCTTTTCACTCAAAAAGGTTTCTTTTTGCCCAAGATACGACCATTACAGTCAAATCCGGAGGTATAAAGCCTGAATACGCATTTTTTAAATTTCTGCAAAGTTTTATTTTGATTTTATTTCGGTTTCTATTTTTTATTTCCAGGTTGCTACTCTTTTAGATATGTGTATTCTATTTTCCCCGCACCCTGTGTGATCTTGGCAAATAAAAAACAGATAGGAAAAGGTGCATCTTCCAGGTAAGCTAACTGAGATCTAACCCTTGTTGTCATCGAGAAGCAAAATTTTTTTCTTATGTGAAAAGAGTTTTTTTTTAGCATGCTCTCCAAGGCCGTCCTCAACAAAAACAACAACAATCCTCCTTCTGAACATTACAATATGTTTTGCTAGACTATTTGGTTAAAACTTGCCTTATTAAGTAAGAGGTCTTGAGTTCAAGTCTCTCTTTTGTTACTTTTTTTGAAAATTTTCATGCTAAAAATTGTAAAGTGCATTTCACTTCAAGTATAAAAGTGAATCATTATAAGTAGCTTTATATTTTATTTTAGAGTTATTTATTTTGCATGAAACTTTTTTATTATAAGGTAACTTCATTGTAAAAGTGATCCCCACTTCTCTTTATAAAAGTGGGTCACTTCATAAAGTAGCTTACACTATCACGTGGTTATTTGGTCATTGTTTATGCCTTTTTTTAAAAGGGCATAACTCTCACATCAGAAGTCTGTTTTCAGTGTCGTTTTTTTAAAAACTGCATAACTTTTCGAGATCTTTCCATCCAGATCATTAGCTTCAGTTTTTAAATCTGCATTATCTGCATATTTAATATGGCTTCTACAAGTAATGTCTTGCTTACCAACAACAACTACTTCCAATGGAAATCTCATATGGAAGATTTATTAAGAAGTAAAGGCATGTACCGGATTACCTTGGGAAAGGAAACAACACCCACTGATGATGATAAGAAATCCAAATGGGATAATAGGAATGAAGAAGCACGTGGACTAATCAGAATGTCCATCTCTCCTGATTTAAGGTACCAACTTCAAGGAATTGATGACCCCGAAGAAGCTTGGAACACGATTGAATCTGTGTTTGGTAAACTCAATATTATTTGAGCACAAGAGTTAGAAAATCAAATACTGACCTTCATTCCAAGTGATTTTTCTTGCCTTGGAGGCTATCTATCTAAGTTTAAAACACTTAGAATTTTATGTGAAGAATGTAAGATAAAAATGGAGGAAGAGTGTTGCATATATCTTATTATTTCTAAGCTAGGTAGTGCATATTCTATGTTTGTATCTACCTTTTATGCCATGAAAGAGGCTCTAGGGAAAGCTTATGTAAAACCCACTCTTGAGTCCTTTTGTGCTTCTTTGATTAGAGAGGAAGATAATCTTGTACAACTTGGAGTGATCAACACTGCAGGTACTTCCAACAAATCCTTAGTTGCCCAGCAGAAAGATAAACCCAAGTATCCCAAGAAGCAACATCCTCGCTACAACAAAAAACAACCTAAGGGTCTCAAACCCACTCAGACAGCTTCAGCTCCTAATGGTGACAAAGGAGCAAAATATAAAAGTAAGAATACTAACAGACATTGAAACTTTTTTGATAAATATGGTCATGATGAGTCCAAATGTTTCAAGAAGATGGCATCCTTAGAAGCAGCGATGAAGAAGCACAACATCAGTATTGATTCTTCTTCTTCTTCTTCTTCTTCTCATGGACATGCACTTTATGCTTCTGGTTTTTCCTTCAATACACCTTCTACTACTACTTCTTCTTCTTATGAGTGGATTATTGATTCAGGAGCATCTTATCATATGGCTAAGGATAAATCCATATTTTATGCTCTAAATGAATGTAACACCAAGAAAATATTTGTTGGTGATGACAAATCTCTTAGTGTTGTAGGATCTGGAATAGTTCAGGTAGAAAATGGTCATTTCAATGATGTATTATGTGTTCCAAATCTTTCTTGTAACCTTCTATCAGTATATCAAATCACTCATTCAAGTGAAGGTAAAACCGTCAAGTTTTCACCTCACCAAGTTGTAATCAAGAATCTAAAAGATCCTAAGCATGTTCTTGCAACTAGAATTTCTGATGATATTACCAGTTTGTACAAATTTGACAACTTTGGGTCATCATCTTTTTCATCAGTTTTTGTTGCTCATAGAGATGACTTGAGAAAACTTTGGCATGAGCAGTTTGGTCGTCTAAACTATCGCTCATTACAACAACTATGTAATCAACAAATGGTGACTGGTCTTCCTCTTGTTTCATGCAGAGATGGTGTTTGTGTCGGTTTTGTTCTCGGCAAACATCATCGGGACAGTTTTGACAAACATGCCTCTTGGCATGCCTCAGATCCTTTGCAGCTTGTTCACGGTGATTTGTGTAGTCCACTTTCTTCTCCTTTTTCTAGGTGCAAGTATTTCTTAACTTTCATTGATGACTTTTCCAAACGTACTTGGGTTTACTTCTTAAAACTCAGGAGTGAATTTTTTGACAAGTTTTTGGCCTATAAGGCCCTTGTAGAAAAGCAATTTGGACATCAAATTCAAAGGTTAAGATCAGATAATGGAGGTGAATATGTGAACAATAATTTTACAAGCTATTGCACTACACAGGGAATCCAAATGCAACACATTGTTCCATATACACCACAACAAAATGGTGTTCCTGAGAGAAAGTACCACACATTAAAAGAAATGGCTAATTGTATGATCCAATCTAAGGGATTAAGTCTAAAGTATTGGGCGGAAGCCATCAACTGTGCAAATTACATAGTAAATTGCACTCCCACAAAGGCTCTTAAAAATATAACACCGGAAGAAGCTTGGACTAAAATTAAACCAAATGTAAGTCACTTTCGTGTATTTGGTAGTATAGCATGGGCTCACATTCCTGATGAGAAAAGGAAAGCATTGCAGCCTAAAAGTGATAAGTGTATATTTGTTGGTTATTCTAAAGATGTCAAAGGTTACAGACTTCTTCAATCACATTGTAATGAAATTATTCTTAGAAGAGATGTTAAATTTGATGAAAATCTCTTGGCCTGCAAGCCATATTCGACAATTGTGCCTTCTTCGGCCTGCGAGCCATCTTCAGCGTTTGTGCCTTCTTATGATCTGTTTTCTTCTTCAGATGATGAAAGTGAGGATGAAAATCCACCTCCACCTACTCACCCTCCTCCAGATGAGTCCTTTGAACCTGAACTAGCACTAGATCCACCGCTTCCTAGATGGGTCCGTTCAACACGAGAAGCAGCTGGTGATCTTGTCGGTGATCCTTCAGATCAGCATCAAACACGTTCACAGTTCTAGCAAGCCTCTTCTCTTTTGGCTCAAGTTTTAGAAACTCGTGATCCAGAGACATTTGCAGAAGCTTCNAAAAATGAATTCCATCCGCCTTGTTCTTTCCCTTGCTACCTCACATAAATGGGAGGTCCATCAGATGGATGTTAAATCTACCTTCTTGCACGGAGATTTGCAATAAGAAATCTACATGGAACAACCTCTTGGCTATGTCTAGAATGACTCTAGCCTTGTTTGTCGCCTCAAGAAATCTCTTTATGGTCTCAAGCAAGCTCCCCGAGCTTGGTATGCCAAAATGGATAGCTTTCTTATTGCCACTGGATTCTCTAGATGCCATTNTGATCCTAATGTCTATACCAAGAAAGTAGGAATCCATCTCATAATCATTGTCCTTTATGTTGATGACCTTATCATTACTAGTAGTGACTCAAAACTTTTAAACCATGTGAAAACCAGCCTTAAGAAGAAATTTTAAATGACAGACTTAGGATTTTTTCACTATTTCCTTGGCCTCCAAGTTTTGCAAACCAATGAAGGAATTTTTCTTTCCTAGTCTAAGTATGATTGTGACCTTCTTCGTCGCTTTCACATGGATGATTGTAAACCAACCCCTTCTCCCTTCCAGTCTGGAGTCAAGATTTCTGCCACCTATACTTCTCCTGAAGTTGATGCCACCCTATGTCGTTAGTTATTTGGTAGCATCTTATACTTGACTCATACCCATCCTGATATTTCCTTTGTTGTTGGTCTTATTGCCCGATATATGCAAACACCCCATGAAAGCCATTGGAAAGCAGCTAAAAGGATACTTCGCTATGTTCGTGGTACAGTTCAGGTCGGGATACATTATAGTTCAGGGGGAACTCCTTTATTAGTTGGTTTCACTGATTCAGATTGGGCCAGTGACCCTAATGATCACAAATCTACTGCAGGTTATGTTTTCAGCCTTGGTTCAAGACCTATCACTTGGTCCTGTAAGAAACAATAGGCTATTGCACTTTCTTTAGCAGAAGCAAAATATCGAGCAGCGGTAAATGCAAGTTAGGAATCCCTGTCGCTTCGACAAATCCTTTTAGAGTTTGGATTCCAGCACCAGCATCTAACCAGCCTTTGGTGTGACAATCAGAGTGCCATCAATCTCGCCAAAGACCTAGTTCAACATCAGTGTAGCAAACACATTGAGATACACATGCACTTCATCAAAAAGCTAATTCATGATCAAGTTATTGAAGTGCTCTTTTGCCCTACAGAGGATCAAGTTGCAGACATTTTCACAAAGTCTCTTACAGAAGCAAAGTTTTCAAAACTTCAATCTATGTTAGGAGTTCAAGAAGTTGTCATTAAGGGGGGATAGGCTCTAATGCCTCATTCCTTCTCCTATTGTGTCACTATTGTAAATCCTTCAATCCTATCCCAAGTTGTTCTTAAGGGGGGATGTTAGGATATTTAGACACTTAGGAGTTAGTTAAGATCTGCTTGGTCTAATATGTCGTTAGGTAAAAGTGTGTTTCTTAGTGTGTTTCTTTAGTATGCATTAGTATGCATTTGTAGTTAGGAAATCTGACGGTCACGATATGTTCCCGACATAGAGTGATTTGATGTTTCATACTCTCCTCAATCTTAACAGCCATTGATCCATGGCTTAACACCTGATTGGTCCATGATCTCTATTTAAAGAGCATGGAGGGTCATTTTTCGATGATCCATTGTGAGAAAATCTCTTGTAAAATATCTTTGTAATCCTTTTCTTTGCATTAATAAACTGCTCCAAGTGGCCGCGTTGGCTGGGGTCGTGGATGTTTCCCCATAGGGGTTTTACCACGTGAAAACATCGGTGTGTTGACCTTTTATCTGGTTATGTGAGTGGTTACTAAAGGTGTTCATCCTCTGTTCGAATACCTATGTTGTCAAACATTATGACCTACTACATGAAAAATCAAGAGACACATATAGGATCCAAGGCGAAGTACAGCAAGAAGGAACTACTCCACAGTATAATTCCCCGGGAAGAGGAAACTTCAACCCCCATGGTGGATTCAAAGGAAGAGGACGAGTAGGAGACATGGGTCAAAGTTGAGGTTAGATCATTTGTTACAACTGCGCACATCTAGGACATTTGGCAAGCGACAGTCAAACCCCTTGTACCACTTGCAATTACTGCAACTCATTTGAACATGTCATTGAAGATTGTCCTGTGTTGTTAGCCAAACTTCAGGAAAGATGAGGAGGAAACCATCAAGTACAACTAATCTCAGCAGAACCTCACAGATAAGTTCCCAGAGTCATTGTAATCACTAGAGGAGGCATTGTTACAAGAGAAGATAGAATGACACAGAGGAAGACTACAGAAGAATCAGGGGTTAGAAAAGCTATAGAGATGACACGGGTATTTGATGCGAGGAAAGAAAAGAAAATTTTTGAAGAGGCCATAAAAGAATTTGGAAAAGATCAGGGTTCTTCATCAAAGACTCAACCAAAAGTAAGAGAATGTGGAATGCCTCTGGCATTTGACCAGTCTACTCCATCGGGAGAAGGAAAAGAGGTAAGTAAACTCATGGAATTCTTATGTACTTTCATTAATTTAATAAAAGATGAAAGTGCTATACAAGAGCTAAAAAATTTAATCAGGTAGTATGAGCTAGGAAAGGTAGATCCCTTGTTGAATAGAGAAGTACAACAAGTATCTAAAAAGAGAAGGAAAAATAAGGAACTACACCTGAATGCTCAAATTGGAGAGTATGATATAGACTATGTGGTCCTTGACTTAGGGTCAAAAGTCAATGTCATGACGAAGTAGACCTGGGCACTGATGGGAAAGCCTAAGCTGATTTATTCCCCTATCAGGCCCAGGATGGCTAATCAGCAGGCAGTAAGCCCCTTTGGGAGACTAGAGCATGTCCCTATGGACATCGACAGAGTAAGGACGTTTGCAGGCTTCAAGGTAATTGAGATAGTTGATGATAGTTGTCGTTATCATGCGTTGTTAGGAATTGATTGGGCTTTCAATAATTCCACTGTGGTTGATTTAAAGAAAATAAGAATGACATTTGAAGGAGATGTCCTTAGGTTCATTGCACCTTTGGATCCTGATGAAGGTCGCAGGTATACCAAGCCCATCAAAGAAGAAGACTGTGCATATGAACTAGAAAACATATACAAATTGACAGCCAGACAACAGGATTACATTAATCCTACAGCAGATGGGAACTTAAGCTGGCGAAGTGACAGCACATGCTCATCAGACTCAGAGGAAGCAATGGAGAACTGACAAAAAAAAATGTATGAAGTATCTACACAGAGACACGCTAGACTGACCAGGGAAGTTCGTTGGATTGGAACAGAAGTAAGTAACTTGCCAACTTTTGATGGTCTAAATCATTTAGAATCTTTCTTGTTGGAATTTGAAGAAATTGTACCAATACAACAAAGGTTGTTGGCACTGGATGAGGCCTTGAAAGAAACTCTATAAATATGGTGGGGAACACACAAAAACAACATTACAGGCTAGGTACAATGTCGCACTTTGATGACAGCGTAGTTTTTGGAACAAGTAGAAGGTTGTGAAGTTAGATACACAGGTCGAAGTTGTCTGAAGGACCATGTGCGAAGTTGTGAGGAGGCTTGGAGAAGCACTCCTCAAGAGAAGTGGGTGCACAAATTCAATAACACGCTGGACACAACCCCTATCAATTGGTATCTTCAAGAAGAACTACACTTCACCACTGGCAATTGGAAAGGTATGACTCAAAACTTTGTAACTACCTTTTTATTTGAAAGCCAATACCCTACAGTGGATCAAGCGTTACAAATTGTAAGATAGAGAGTCTTTGAGGAGGCACCTACCCACACTATTGAGCAATAAGAGGATGAATGGACTACACCTCTTCAAAAATTGCAAGGTTGTTACAATATCAACACGGATGAAGACGATGAACCCAAGAATGTGAACATCATAGAAACAGAAGGATAGAGAGACATAGAAGGACCAGGAGTCGAGCTACCTTTTATTGGACAACCAATTAAAATCAAGAAAGTCAACATTAGAACAGAGCAAACATCGAAGCTCGCAAACGTTGGAGATTATTGGGATGTTGCCACTATTAACAAGATCACAGAATTATTGCATGAATACTAGGACTTGTTTCCAACCAAGTT
>ML781560.1:63567-83562 GCA_009831015.1 Picea engelmannii | reverse complement strand
AGTGAAGGTGAAGAAAAGAAGGTTGAAATGCAAGGAAGGATAAATTCTTTTGATGGTGCTTTCTAAGGTATGTTATTTACAGGTCATCTCACCATTTTCGCTATAAAAGTTTTTATATAATGATTCAGACTGTGAAATTTCTATTCAAGTGAGAAAACACATCCAAGTATCTGTGGTTAAAAATTCAGCTTGTGGGTCATTGTATTTTGGGAGTTACAATCCGTGGAAAATAGGGTTTGTGGCCAGTCCTGAAACTAGTCAAAATCAAGTGTTTCGGGTAAAAACGTCATAACTTCTTCATGACAGATCCAAATCTAGTGAGACAAAATGTGTTGGTTAGGGTATGGTCTTTGGTATTCTTTCTAACATCTTCTTATCAATTCATCAAATATTTTGTGAGGGGCACGCTCTACAAGTTCGCTCTCTAAAATAAGCCAGAATTCAGCAAAGTATGTCATTTTTGCTATAACTCCTTTTCTGAGAGTTCCAAGTAGTGAAACTTGGAGGAATTGCATAAAACACACTGAAGAACAATGTGTATCAGTTTCAAATCTTTATACATTACAGGTTCAAAGTTATGATTACTTCAAGTTATGGTTGTTGACTAATCCAAAACTAGGCATGTGAGACTAAAGAAAAGTTTGATGAAAATGCTAGTCTCTTGTTTTTAAAGTTAAGGACGGTTTGTAGGAATGTGATCATATACACTAGGTCTATTACAGAGCTACAAATCAAATTTGCATGATGAAATTGATGAGGGCTTTTGGTTGTGGTACATGTTGAGTACATAGTTGAGACAAGTAGTTGATGAGTTGGCACACATACATGAGGTGTATAGTTGATGATGTTGGTACATATTGATGAATCATAGTTGATGAGTAGTTCACACATGATTGGTACATACTTTGTACATGGTTGGATGCACTTTTTTATGGTATAGATTGATTACAGGTTGGTGCATGGTTGATGCACTTGTTTATGGTACAGGTTGATTACAGGTTGAGGTACAGGTTGATGCATGGTTGATGCATGGTTCAGATTTATTGGTACAGGTTTACAAAGGTATATCTCACAATGATAGTGTGACAGTGGTTTCATCATTCTACTTCTACTTTAGGGTGGCAGGATGGGGCAAGGACAGGTGGTTGTAGCCACCTTCCGGTTGTAGCCGTAGAACATTGGGGGTTGTAGCCTCCTTCTGGTTGTAGCCAGAGAATTGGGGAGTTGGAGCTTCCCTCAAGTTGTAGCCTAAGAAAATAGGGGGTTGGGGCCTCCTTCTAGTTGCAGCTAGAAAACAAAGGAAGTTGGTGCTTCCAATGAATGTAATTCTTCAAGACATATAAGAAAAAGCATTCCATGGTTTTCTCCCGATTTGAGTTTCCACATAAAACACTGGTGTACTGTGTATGTGTGTGATTGTTTATTTCTTACTGCTTATTATTGGATAATAATTCTACATTGATATAACATTTGAAGAAAAAGGATTATAATTACGCTATTACTAATTCACCCCCCTCTCAGTAATCCAACAAGAGAGAGAAAAGCATTGAGTGTGATATCCTTCTAGTATTGTAAGATCTTCGGATGGGTGTGAAGATCAACCCTACAGCTGGGTGCGTAGGGAGGGGAGATAGAGAGAAGAGAAGGGAGAAGGAGAGAAAGATGTGCAAGCTAAGAGCACAGATAGAACTGTATGCTTTCACCTAATATATTATAAAGAAAATTTATGTGGATGTAGCCCTAGGGAAAGGGTGAACCACGTATATCTTATGTTGTGTGTGACTGGTGTTGTGTTCTTTGATTATGTTACTCTGTTGATGCATTAGTATGTTACATCTAACATATAAATATGTGAAATGCATTTATGCTTGGAAAGAATAATCATATCTATGTGTGTGGTTGCCTTGATTCCACTTGCATTTCCTCTGGTTGTAGACACCTGCGTCATGCAACCCCCTATTGCTACTTCGGGTGAGACTGCATCTTCTTCGTAGGTGTTGCTGAAAGGGCCAGTAGTTAGGGCTTGTTGGTGAAATGTTAGAGTTGAACCCTGGGTCTGCCCCTGTGCCAACACATCCCATCGAACAGGTCATCAATCTTGTTGTTACGTTAGCACAAGTCCATCTCAATGTTGGATTCATCACTTCTACTCATACACAAGGCACTTCAACCGCTACTCCCAAATTTACACCTTTTCACACTACAGCTCCTCATGTTCCACACAATCTTGTTGGAACACCTTTACAGCAAAGAATGCAAGCCCTTGCCAGACATACACAACCTACTGTGGGACATATCCTTACTGGGTAGAAACCACCATCTAGTGGACCTATCCCTCTCGGGGGACAACCATCCTTTAGAGGGCCNCCCCCCCCCCCCCCCCCCCCTCGAGGGGACATCCACCTTTGCATGTTCCTTCCGGAGGACAACCTCCCTTTACTGGTCAAACCCCCTGTTGTAAATCAACCTATGGCATGGGGGAAACCTTCTTTTTCCAGAAAACCTTCACAATCATGGGGATTACCTTCAGGAGGTGCATTTAATCAACCCTACCCTAGGGGGAAATCATACCATAACCCACAAGGAGGAATATCAAATCCGGTTCCTTCCGGAGTATATTTTGGACAACCTTATCTGAGTGTCCCAAATCCTGCATGGGGTCCTCAAGGACAACAACCTTATCCTCCCCAAGGGTCTCATGTTTATCCTCCCCAAGGAGCTAATGTTTACCCTCCTCAATGACAAATTGTTTACCCCATGTTGGCACAGGGGAAGACCCAGGGTTCAACGCTTCAACAACGCACCAACAAAACCCTAACTACCAGCCCTTTCAGTAACACCTATGAAGCAGGTGAAGTCTCATTCGAGGTAGAGGCAAGGGGGTTACAGGACTCGGGTGTCTGTAACCAAGATGGACATGCATTAGTTTATCAACTTTATTTGCATCGCAGAACAAACCCTAATGGTAGATTGGAACAATTGCAGGAGTATAAAAGCTCAGAAGGGAGACCAGTGCAAAGAGTGCACAGGGTTGACACTTTGCTAAGTGTGAAAAAGCTCAGAGGAGAGATAGCACAAGGAGTTTGCACGTGACTTTTATAAGTCCCAAGCTCAGGAGTGAAGTGCAAAGTCTCTGCCAAGGTTCGAGTCTCTTAAGTCGAATAGCTCAAGAGGAAAGTGCAAGGTGTGCGCCAAAGTTCAAGACATCCAAATAACAAAGATCAAGGAGGGATAGCAGGAGTAATTCCCCAAGGAAAAGAAATCTATTTGTTTAAAGGTGAGTGGACGAGATCTGTTTGGGAAGTATAATAATCCCTCACATCCATTGGATTAAAGAGAAGGAGCGTGGAAGTTAAACCCCCAAGTCCTTCGAACTTCGTTGCTCCGACAATTTTATGTTATTTATTGTAATTAAGGAAAAATCCCTGAAGCCTGAAATCCCAGACTGAATCTACACCGTATATCACTGTTTAAGTGTGAACCGTTGGATCCCCGAGTGGTTTGGCGATTTGGAACTCCAGGAGAATTTGGTTGTTTTTGCGCAAAGGGAAGAATTCCCCAAAGTCCCGAAGTCTAGAGTAAATCTTGACCGTTAGTTGTTGGGGACATGTGGATTGCATATCTTTGAGGATTTGAAATTCGGCTATCCAAGAGACTGTGGCTGAAAGTTGGTTTAGTGTGAAAAGTCTCAAAGCCCCGAAGCCCAGAGTGAATCTAGACCGTGGATCTAGAATAGAGTGTGGACCATCGATCTCTAAACTCTTCGGGAGTTTGACATTCAGCAATTCGGGAGAAGTTACTAGTGGAGGTTGGAAAACTCCCGAAGCCTGGAGTTCCATAGTTTATCACAGTCATTGGTTGTTGGAGGAGTGTGAGTTGTAGATTTCCAGTTTGTCGTTCGACAGTTCGAAGGTATTCCATGTTGGAGGCGGAGAAAATTCCTGAAGCCCAGAGTCCTAGATTTTATCTCAGTCATAGATCAAGGGAAGAAACGTGGACCGTCGATCCCTGAACAGTTCGGGAGTTTTCCAGTTAGGCATTCGAGATATTTGGAGTGTATTGTGGTTAAAACTCTCGAAGACCGAAGTTATGGAGCGTCGGAGTAACGAAGCTCTAGATAGCGCCTTTTAGGTAAGCGCTTGGTCCTAGCCCATGGTCACACGAGATTTCCGCTGAAGTCAGCGCCTTCAAAATCTTAAGCCCTGGGTTTTAGTCCCGAGGTCACGAGAAGACTCCGTTGGAGTAAAAAGACCCTCGTGAACATGAATTTTCGCACAGTGAGAAGAAGAAAAGGCCTGTGGAAATAATTCTAAGGGTTTCGTGGGGACCCGAGAGCTGCTTCAGCTCCTGTATAATTCGATCCTAGACTGGGAGGTCGTGCAATCCCCCTAGGAGGGGTGGGGGTTTGAATCAGATAGGACAAGATTTACCTTAATTATTTATGATCCAATGGTTAAAATTATGGTTGAAAGATATAGAAAAGGAGTGGTGGAGCATGAAAATAAAAGGAAAAGGGTGATATAATCATGCCAAAACTAGGTCCCATCACTATGTTTTATGGCAACAATGTCATTACCGATGAAGAGAACTTGTCCTCATTTTACGATACTCTTGGCCATCATTCTATCACAGACGAACATGAATATGTGGTTATGAAACTATTTTTTGTATCTTTGGAAGAGAATGCAAGATAATGGTATAATATCCTTCCTTAAAGGAGAATTAAGTTTTGGCAAGCCTTCCATGATTCCTTTATGAAAATATGGGCTATTAGAAAAGATGGTAGACTTATGCTAACCCAACTCCATGATATTTAAAAGAAATATTATCTTAAACCAATAGATGGTCCTATCCTATTACAATATACCAATGTCTTTGATGAGCAAATTGATTTCATGCTAAGAGATAGTTCCAAAGATCCTTGAGGAAGCTCAAGAATGGGTTGGTAAAATTGAAGAAAACATATTGGCTTCTCAAGGTAGAACCCTATAATGCTCTATGTGCTAAATTTGATATTAAACCTAGGGATATGAACAATGTTGATCCTACTCAACATTATATAATGGCTCTAGCTCAAATATTTGACCAAGTAACAATTGATATCTTGCAAACCCAATCCATTCTCTTGAATAGGATAACTATCTTGGAAAGGGAAAGGGCTCAACCACAAAATTTTCCTCCTAGAACTCAATACAATAACAATCATAAACTTAAAGGAAACCAAGGATGGAATAGAAATAGACCTCCTCCTGAACAAAGAATCCATAATACCCTTGCCCCTTTTGATATGGTTAACCAAGAAGGAATCCCTTGGTGTTTTCCGTGTAATGAGTCACATAGGGAATGGGATTTCCCTTCAAACCAAGAGTATGAATGAAATGAAGATCCTAGTAATTATGAATGCATGAATTTGGTTGAATATTTTGATCCTATCTATACAATACCTTGGGAAAATTATACTAGCACTGGTGAGCAAATGAAACTAATTAAGAAAAAGAGTCAAGATGTTGCTAATATATCTAGGTTGGAAATTTTGTAGAGTCAATATTAGGAAAGAGAAGTACTTGCAATACACTAGAAGAAACAAAGCACTTGAAGCTTCATAACCTAATGAAATTGAACCACCTGCTAGAAAGTGGACTAGATACCCTTTGTTGGGTTTCGATTGGGGGTTTCATACCCAGGGTTTAATAGACTTTACCAACAAAACCCCATAGGCATCGGCATATTCAATATTCAAGGACTTAAGAAGGTCTCAACTGGGACGCCATGAGAATCATCGATACCGTTGGTGTTGTGCAATGTGTGAAGGAATAAAACATATAAGAAACCTTCATGAACTAGTCAATCAGTCATTCGTAACTACCACAATATTATTGCGCATAATAATATAAAACAAACATACATTCAAACCATAACTCATCAGATTTATAGATAAATGTGTTTCATACTTTATTCATTAAACTTAAAGGCATTCAAATACATTTCCATACACATAGGTCGAAGCCTGCTCAAGATGCATTAATAGTCAAAACAGAGATGAGCCATGTGCTCAGATATACTTTCTCACTCATATTCACATAGACAATATCTTTGAACATTTGAATTGATACAAAACATAACTAGAGCTCTAACTCTTCTTCAACTTACACATTATTCTACTACTTGATCACCTTTAGTGAACAAAAACCCCAACCCTTACATATTTGCATGTATCCCCCCATATATTCCATGGAGCGTGGAAATCATAACAAACTTGATAGCTCATCCACAACCTCAACCATGACCAGTTGGATTGTTACAAAAATAGTTACAATGATTACTGAAAATATTTTTGTATCCAACCTGCATGTGATCTCTTTAAGTCCTTGCATGCAATACAGAATGGGTTGGCTCGTACAATAAATACTTGGTTGACATAGATGTTGAAACTTGGCATTGCACAGTGTATATTCTTGAGCATGCACGCAATGCTGACTCATGGCATGCACACAATCTTCAAACCCTTATGGTGCCAACAAGCCCCTAACACTATTAGTTTGCTAGTCCTCGAGCCAACAATGTTGCTTCGTTGATAGGTCCGAGATGAAATTGTGAGAACCACTAATTGGAATTCATGGGATGTCTTTAATAATATATATTCAGGTATAACCTGTCAATCTTGGCTGGCATTGCAGCCCTGCGCATGTCCTGAAATTTGTCAGAAATACCATGTATCCTAGATGTGAATGTGACTTTCTATCTTTGGAATCTCAACCTCTCACTCATTGATCTCTGTCTAGACTGTCTTGGGATAGATTCTTTCAGCTTACAGTATAGAACCACTTGTGCCATTTGACCCAAGTACTTGCTACTGGACTTAGAAATATCACACCAATGACCTCTAGGTCACTAGCTAGGGTGATCTTTCCATCGTGTATAACTTTCGTCATCTTCTTGTCTCTCTCGAGTTTTTTTATACTATAGAAGACTAGGAGAGTTGCACATGATAGGATAGGCACCCCCCATAGAGTCAAAATTTTTTATTCGTAAATGGTGTTGATCCATGGCGACATGATCATTAGCTCTCAACCCAATATTGTTTTTACTCTGCGAAAATAATGAGTGAGAGTAGTGTCATAAGAATACTCGGTGGGTAACTTTCCCTTCACGATACCTGGAAATTGAGTTGGCTATCAAGGTTTGTACCCATAGTTAATGTCGACCTATAGAAATTATCCTTTCTATAAATTTTATGCACCATGGGGAAATATTACCATAACCACTTTCAATTCCCCATGCAATTGTCACTTGTGTGAGCACTATCGGCCTTTCACTTCATCATCATATCCGACTGCGTCCAAGTAACCGGATCTCATGTCTAGTTTTTCCATTTTTTTAGATCTCATCCCAATATTATGTTTACTCTTTGAAAATCATGAGTGAAAGTAGTGTCGTAAGAATACTCGATGGGTAGCTTTTCCTTCATGATACCTGGAAACTGAGTTGGATATAGAGGTTTGTGCCCATCGTTAATGCAGACCTATAGAAATTTTCATTTCCATAAATGTTATGTGCCATGGGGAATTATTACCATAACCACTTTCAATTCCCCATGCAATAGTCACTTGTGTGATCGCTACTAGCCTTTCTCTTCATCATCATATCCGCCTGCATCCAAGTAACTAGTTGTCATGTCCAGTTGTTCCATTGTTTTCTTTGTGCGTGAAAATTTAAACCTTAATCTTCCCTAAATATTCAAAATTTGTTTTTGGGTACGACCTATCATATCCCTCTTTATTGTGCCAACCCGCTTAATCCACCTATTTATTACTTCTAATCTACTCTAATTCCTATTCTACTCATGCGCAATGCCTCTCTACTGTGCACTCTCATTCTATGCAAGATATTATGATGCTTCTTCAGTGGAATTTTGTTTATCAACCTCTACCATGGCTTTCCATTAGGTCATGTTGATTGTACCATGTCAGTCGCACCAATGGACAATTCATAGAGTGTTTCCATTTTTTGTGTACGTAGATTATCTGGTGGTCTGGAGTGTGCTAATGGCGTAGAGGGTGTGTAGGCCACCTTATGCACAGTATTCTTGGGTACCTTATGGACATTCTCTTAAGTAGCCTGGTACTAGTTAATCAATTCAAATAAAGTCATAGGTTGGAATCCGACTTTGAGATACTCTACCACCTATGCCCATTCCTATAGATATGCACAATGCATTGCCAACCAATGTGCAGGTGTTCCTTTCAATACTAAATCCATGGCCTGTATCCTTTGGGTCTTAGGCTAAAACCCTATAATTTGTGCTAAGACTGTATCTATTGAGCATGTTCCATCAAAACTTGGTATGTTGCACAACTCTGATCCGATCAAATGCACTTCCTTGGTGAGGCATGTTATCCCCTAGCCTAGGGATAATTAAGGAAATCATGTTTTGAGGCCCATAGGTCCTAGAAATGGAGTACCGAGAGCTCAATGACTTAACCATGGCCCCGAAGGGGCCCTCTTTTCTTCAATGCGGTCCATGTATCACCATCAGCAGTATCCATCGCACCAGCCTGGTCCTGAAGTAGCAGTGATTCTTGCTTCATGAGGTAATGAGTTCAAGTATCATGGTATGTATCACTCTAATGTTTTAAGCACTTGAACATGTTGTCTTGAATCCTTCTTCATTTCATGACGTTTGCTTGGAAAGTATGCTCTTTGCCTCATCCATACCTGGAAGGGTGACACGGTGCACTAGTAAGTTGATTTCCCTTTAGGATGTGTTGCTAGTAGGTGGAACTTCAAAAAGTCCTCGTTTGTTCCCTCCATGCTTACCACTTTCCATATTTATTCCTTCCATCTCCCCTATCCTTGTTTGGGCATTGGGATTGGCTACACTAGGAAGGGTTGTACCTTACCTCGTGGGAAGAAGGGGCTTCGCCAAGAGGAAGAAGTAGTTGGAAAGAGTTAAAAGCCAATTTTGAAACCTTCAAGATGCTTCGCCCATGGATCCCCGAGAAAGCAGTGAAAATCGTTTCATTAAGAAAAGGAGACCCACGAGATAACATAAACATTCAAGGTATTAGTTGATGGATAGGAGGTCCCATCTTGAGCCGGCCTATTATGACCATGGGAATGTAGCGGTATGACATTACCACCCATCATGTCACCAAACCAGGGTAGTGGCCCTTTGTGGCATAGCCAAGAGAAAGGGGATCTCATCACGAGCCAGCCTTCTCATTTCCATGAAATTTTTGTGGATAATGTTGTCACCTCTAGTCATCAAGCCAGGATAGTGGACCTCAACTATTCCCTTGAAGCACAAGAGAAAAGGATCAAAATAAATAAAGTTAAGAATAAAAGGCAATGAATGGGCTAGGAAAAAATTGAATTCATGACAAGGTGCAGCTCATCCTCCACAAAGGCACCCACACGTAAGACTCTACATTTCCCTGTTATCAAATGCACCCCATGTCCAAATATTTACCCTATGTCACTTCATACACTTACATGACTTGGACTAGGATCCACCTAGGAAACACCCCAAACTTAAGAGAGGTTATCCCAATAGGGCACCCTAAGACCCTCTCCAAAACTAACTTGTCAAATTGCATCACATCTCTGAGCATTTGTTTAGGTTAAAGGGGGTTTGATGCACATGTTTGGGTAATTTAATTATTTCATATGATTTACATGTTATGATCCTTATGACTTATGAACCCCTGGAGGGCATACTTTTTGTTTCTATAGGACCTTTCCCGATAGACAGGTACACATGAGGGAATGATTATCTTATACCTTCATGGGGGCTCAAATCCCATAGATGGATGTTGAAACCCTATCTAGGGGTAAGAAGATATTGAAGGCTTGCACCAAATGTCGGAAGGACGTTGCCTTTGGAGGCATTGTGGAAGACCTAAACCTAAGGTCTCATGCTCCTCCCACCTGAACGTTAGCCTTGGGAGGCCTTGGACATCACCTCTGCAGCCCTAGACATCACCTGTCAGTTGGGGTTGTTTCTTTGGAGGCACTCATGATGCTATTGGCACATGTGGGAAAATTTTAGGCCTTTGGAGGCCTAGTGTTTCATCTCATTTTCCCATCATCCCACACTTGAGGCCCAACATCACCCTAGGAGGGCATGACGTCACCTTTGGAGGCCTATTAGATGCAAATTGAATTTATTTTGGTAAAAATGTAATTTTTGAGTAAACTGGTCAAGTCAGCCCTGATATTTTGACCTAAAATAATTAAAGGTCATAATTTTGGTATAAATAGACATAAAGTGACATTCATTTTCATCATAACTCATCACACACAAGTGGTGCTCTGAAATTTCTATCTTCTTTAAGGGTTATTGGCTGAAATAACTAGTGTGCATCTCTTGGGGGAGCTTTATGGTGGTGTATTTTGGAATTTTTCATGGTGGGATGGTCTTCAACTAGGGTTTGACTTGATTATTCTTGGTGAAGTAAGTAGAAAATCTGCATTTTTATTCATTCTATGGATGTTTGTGGTAAAATTGACTTGTTTCGTGTCTAAGATTATGAAATTTCTTGTTCAAACCCTAGCGGGAGAAACAACAAATGCTTCTTTCTCCCTATAACTCTTCTACTAGCTTGATCTTTCCAATTATACATTTTCTTGGGAGTGATTATTGGAGCCCTAAAGTGATAGTTCTCTAGTAATTTATTTCTAGTCACCAATTAAATTGTCTTTCAAAAATGCTAAGGAAGGAAGGTACGCTAGGGCCTAGAAGTGCCTACTCTCTAGCAAAACCTCCCTTAAAGGGTCAAATGCTTGAGGCATTGAAGTGCCAACACCTCTTGCATTTATTTCTTCCCTTAGCTAAGCATTATCATTATTTTATTTCCCAAGTGATATTGTTACTATTATTGACTCCATAAACCCCTAAAAGGCATTGATTTCTACACTCTTGTGGATGAATGAGATCAAACAAACTTTCAAAATATTTTCTTGAAACTCTCACTAACACTAACAGCCATACTACTGCTGCTATATATGCTTCTACAGCCTTTATTTAGCAGATCTAATCAGCATACGAACCTCTAAAACCCAGAAATTTGCACTAGCCTAGGTACTATCATCCCAAGGCTTTAGCCTTCCTTTTTCTATTGTTCTGGGTGCAAATTTCTGAAGTTGTTTAAGGTTGTTATTGATGTTGTAACTACCGTTACAGCCATCATTTCAGCCCCTTAAAAACCCTTAAACTGTCCATAAAACCATCAACACTTGTACTAGGCAAGCTACTATCAATATATGCTAAAGTGTTTGTTTAATTGTCTAATTTATGTACTTTTTTGAAGTGGTTTTGTCATTGTCATCATTATTTATTTTACTTTTGTTACAAGTGTTTTTACAACCCATTGAAGTCACTTGTTGACTTGTTTTGATCTTGAAATTGTACGTGACAAAGTATTATCAAATTGCAAAGTCTTTATACCATTCTTGTCATCATAACTTGCAATTTCTGAATACATTGTTGCTGCAGTAATTTTATCTTTGCTTGTCTTTAGTAACAAATATTTCTATCTTGAAGTCACTAATTTGAAACATTAATATCATTGGTTATTGTTAACTTTTCTTATTTAATTGGTAAAGGGAAGGTACCATTCATTTCCATATCCTCCAGGCTAATTCATATAAGGTTGGTTGGGCATCATTCCAGATGGAATGTTTTGTTGAGGGTTATAGAAATTTCCCCAAGCCGGATTGGATCCAGGTTGGGGGTTTCCGAAAGTGTGAAACTGACCTCCTCCGAGTTAGAATCTGGAGGATAGAGATGGATTCATCATGCCAAAAGTATTGGTCATAATCTGTGTCGAGGAGGTAGGGTTGTAATACGTAACTTGAGCCAAAGCTTGTCTGCCAGGTTGGTTTCTCCACCCAGAAGTAGGAGGATTGGACTCGAGGTTAAAAGCGGGAACACCTCCCATATTAGGATTCATTTGAGGGATTTGAGATCCACCAAATGAAAAAGGAGTGTAGGGAGGTGTACTACCCCTAGGCCCAATGCTAGCAGTAGGGCCAGCAGCTGGGATGGAGTTCGAAAACTACGAAGTGAATCTGGGCATACCATAATAAAAGGGACTAGAAGCCATAGGGATGGACTGAACATTGTAGCCCGGTGAGTGGCCAAGAGACCCAAAGGGGTTCGAGGTGGTATCTTGAGAATTTACTATAGGTCGGGCCATAGTAATGAAAGGTACCTCTGGCACTACAACCATAGAGGTCGCAGGAGTCAAAGGGGTGCCATTAACTATAGTGGGTATGGGAGTCGAAGGGCTCCCAAGTTTTTGAAGACTAGGTTCAGTACTCATCCTTGTAGAATCACAAGTCTGAACGGTGGATGTGTGTGTACCACATATAATAACTCTATGCCTTTTAGAAGGAAAGGACATGAAATCTGGTGGTAACTGTAACAAGCAACGGGACAGGCGGGGAGGTTGGTCCGACTCTACAATGACTTAAGACTCTAAAGATAAAAAATATATCCTAAGGCCAACTAGTAATCAAAGAGCAAACCAAAATTCAAACAGCTAATATCCATGCAAACGGGGTAAAGTGGTTGAGTGGCCTCCCTCCCTAAAGAAGGTATGTCTCGCCCAAGAGGGGCCTAAGACTCCCTGCTAAATATCGGAGGTAACAGAATCAATTATATGGGCCCTCGTGGGCTTAACAACCAGTCGGTCATATCCCCCCGGAGAGGTAATCCTCCATAAAGGTTGTGTGTTGTCTGAACCTTATCTGACCTAGGGTACCTTCAGAATAACCCCTGCAAGTAACCTATGAGACACCTAAGTCAGCCCATCGGATTACCCATGTTTAGGCCCTTTTTATTAATGTACAAATAAGTAGCTAGGCGATGTAAGAAGTAGATCTAGTTGGCCAGTGAGCTAAGTGTGAATAGTTGTAAATGCTTTGTGCATGTTGTGTTAACACTTACTGAGCTAAGTGCAAGTGGTTGTAAGAATCTTGTGTGTAGATTGTAAGAAGGCTTTGTGTTGTAACCTAGCTCGAGGAAGGAGGATCTGGCGAAGTGCGTGCAGATATCTTGTCCTATGCAGAGTAGGATTTGGTGGCTCTGTGCATGTAGATGATTGATAGAAGACAATAAAGAGAAGAAGAGTTGGTGGACGTAGCTCCAGGCTGGGGGTGAACCACGTATATCCTGTGTTATGGTTTCTTGGTGCATTATGGTTGTTATATTTTTCATATGATTTATGCTTTGTGCTTACCTTCATGAATGTTTAGATACATATGATATGATAGTTTAGTGCTTAGCCACGTGAATGAATGCTAGATCTGATTTATCTCTATATGCTAAGTGCTTGAATGTGTTAGGTCTTATTGAATAGTGCACTACTTTGTAATTAGGGTTTATCTGCGTTGTGAACAAGGGTTAAATACTAATGAACGATAATTGCTAAGTGTTATGTTAGAGTGTTGTAATCACAGATCTGTGTCCCAGCTAGGTTGTAGACACTTGAGTCCTGCAACCACCCCTTCCTCTACCTCGGGTGAGACTTCATCTGCTTCGCAGGTGTTGCCAAAGGGTCGGTAGTTAGGGTTTTGTTGGTACGTTGTTGAAGTGTTGAACCCTGGGTCTGCCCTTGTGCCAACATCCTTCTTTAGAAAAACACAGATGGTATGGAGCAACCCATTTCCTTTTTCAGCAAGGCATTAAGGGATGCAGAGGTGAGGTATGATATTATGGAAAAGCAGGCTTATGCTTTGGTTAAAGCCCTTAAAGCCTTCAAGGTATATATTCTTCATTCCAAGATTATTGCCTATGTCCCATCAACTTCTGTGAAGGAAATATTGATCCATCCCGGCATAGATGGAAAGAGGAGCAAGTGGATTGCCAAAATTATGGAGTTTGACCTTGAAATGAAGCCTACTAAGTTGGTGAAAGGGCAAGGTTTAGCTAGATTGATGGCTGAATCAAATTGCAAAGCATTGGGGGTTAATTTCATGAATCTAAACTCTGAAAGACAACAAATTGATATCCCTAATAATAACTCACATATCAGTCCAAACTTGGCAGAATGCACTTGGTACAAAGACATTATTCGTTTCTTACAAAATTTGTAGCCTCCTGATGGTTTGGAGAAGAACAAGGTGAGAGCTTTGAAACTAAAAGCAATTAGATATTGTCTCATTGATCACATACTATATTGGAAAGATCCTCTAGGGGTTCTCTTAAGATGTCTAGATCCCAAGGAGGCTCAAAATACCACGACTTATTTTCATGACATCTTGTGTAGGGGTCATCATTTTTGGAAGACCACAACATATAAGATTCTCAGAGCTGGGTATTTTTGGCCTAGCCTTTTTATTTGTGTTTGTGAAAATATTAGGGGCTGTGATAAATGTCAAAAAATTTCAGGAAAGCAGCAACTGAAATATTTTCCTCTGAAGCCTATAGTGGTTTCTAGTCCTTTCCAGCAATGGGGACTTGACTTCATTGGGGAAATTCATCCAGCTTCAAGTGGTCAACATCGATGGATTTTGACTGCAACTGACTATTTCACCAAGTGGATAGAAGACATTCCTACAAGTAGTGCTACACACAAGGTAATTATTGGTTTTCTTGAAGATATTATGTCAAGGTTTGGTTTCCCAAGCAATATTGTTACTAATAATGTTGAATCCTTCAAAGTTGAACCATTGGTGAAATTTTGTGAGAAGTATGGGATTCAACTAGTTCATTCTACCCCGTATTACCCCTAAGGAAACGGTTTAGTAGAATCTTCTAAAAAGAGCCTTGTAAAGATTATTAAGAATTTACTGGAGGACAACAAGAAATCATGGGACTCAAAGTTGAAATTTGTCCTATGGGCAGATAGAGTAACTACAAAGAGATCACTTGGTATTTCCCATTTTCAGCTTGTTTATGGGATTGAAGTTATTTTTCCTACTCATCTTGCCTTTCCTGTGGCAAATTTCCTTCAGGATCAACAAGGAGAAACAAATGATATGGTTAGAAGGATGTATCATCTAGTAGAAGTACAACAGACCAAGGAATAGCTCATTGATAAAGCACGGAGACATCAACAGAATATCAAGCAAGCTTTTGACATGAAGGTAAACAAAGAAGATTTCAAGTTGGTAGATTTGGTGCTCAAGTGGGATGCACAAAGGAAAGACAAAGGCAAACATGGTAAATTCAAATTCTTGTGGATTGGTCCTTTCAAGATTTCTGAAGTTTTTCAAATAACACTTATAAATTGCAGAACTTGGAAGACTCTGAATTTTCTGGTGGCCCAGTTAATGGGCACTTTCTGAAGAAGTATTTTTCTTAAAGCCATGACTGGATTTCCCTTCCATTGTAAATATCATTTTTTGTTTTGTTTCTTTTAATAAAATGACCCCATAGCCCTAGGATAAGTCACTAAAACTACTTGTTCTTGGCAGCTCATAGGGAGTATGACATCCCCTGTGGAGCCAATGTTATCACATAGAATTGCTTGGGTCAAAAAGTCTTTAGATTTTTTATTTTGAGTCATTAGTGTTGCTTTAATTTTTTTGCTTTAACTTTTTCCTGTAATCATTTTTTGGCTTTAGATTTTTGGCCCCATTGTCGGGGAACACTGAGTCAATATTCCTCAACAACACTTTTTCGGTAAGACTTTCCCTAAAATCCTTCATCTTACGAAGCTTACCTGGCAACTCCACTGAGGGTGATTCCCTCACTCCCTTTGATAATCCTTAAGAGGATATATAGTGACACCACTGACCTTTTCCAAGGTCCCACCTTACTCTCAAATTTGTAATTTTTCCAAGATATGGGATCATGGCACCGAGGGAACAAGTGTATCTGACTATTGATTTTGAAAATTTTCAAGGATACCCATATTATTTTGATATAAAATGGTTAAACAACTCTCCAAGATTCGGAGGCCTCCCAAATACTCACATTGTATAATTCTTGAAGTATATAAGTGAGATGGAATTTGAAGGGGAGGATGTTCTCGCAAAATTGTTCATACTTTCCATACCATCCTTTTTTCAAGGTTGGATTAAGGGTTGTTGCAAATATAAGGGTATATCATATTTCGTAGACCTCGTCAGTGGTTTTATTATGTTTGTGAAACCACAATGTCAGACATATGAAGGTTCCCTTCAAAATCTAGCAATATCCCTAGAGGACAAAGGATTCACTACTGAGATTGTGGAATATCTCAGGGATGTGTACCATACTCAATACCAAGAACCCTATGATATAGAAGGAGAGATTTATGAAGAAGATTGTCAACGCCTTGAAGAGGAGCTAGATTTTTCCCATGATTCAATAGAATGCAGTAAAGACTTGACTAAAGAAGTGAGTTATGAGGATGAAGCATTAGTATCCGCTCCTACATCCGATGAAGCTCTCCAAGATCTTATCTCTCCTGCACATGAGAAAGAGAATGAGGTGAATCATTTTCCTTTCCAGGTTTTTGATGACACTTTGTTCTATGATTCAGAAGGTGAAGAAGTAAAGGAACCTTGGAAGATCTACGTCCTTCATTTTCTGATGAAGGAGAAAAGATGATTAAAGAGACGAGTCTTGGGGATGATGTACTGGATGTTATTCCATTTGATGAAGTAATCCAAGACTTTGATGCTCCTGTGCAGCAAGAAGTGAACACAGTAAGTTATTTCTCCTTCCAAGATTTTGATGATGCTTTATTTTATGATTTGGAAAGTGAAGAAGTATTAGAGGAGCCCTTGGATGCATTAAATCCTTCATGTTATGATAAAGGTAGTGACATGGTTGATAATATTGATGAGTTCATACATGTTGGAATACATAAGTGGGATGTGTTTGGTTCTGATGAGGATCCCATTTATGATATGGAAGTATATCCTTGAATTTTTCCTTTACAACAATCATATGATGTTCCTAATAATTTTGACGTTTGGCAACAAGATGATGATATAATTGCAAGATTTTTTCAAACACCCAAGGATGACCTAGTGCAATGTTCTCCTGATGATTTTCAATCATACCTTGAGGATTTCAATGAGTATTCCTTTGAGCACTTGAATTTATTCTATGAACAAGATTATCAACCGTCGTTTTGCTCTAAATTTGATAAAGGTGAGGACCTTGCTTTCCTGAAGTAGGATACTTGTTACAAGGTTGTCGAGCTCTCTATGATTGTTTTACCTCCTTATGTCACTAAGGATGCAGTTGGGGAACATGTCTCTTGTTTCAATTTTTCTTTAGGGAAAAACTTTCTGTTAGAATTCAAGGGGAGGTTGAATGCCTTAAGAAGTTTGTATCTCAATCTTTCATCTTTCCCTTGAGAAGTTGTCAATTTCCCTCTAAGTTCTTGTTAATCCGTTCTCAGACCCCAAGGAGTGATGACATCCAAGGTAGTCAACCCTCAGACTCTTTGAGCCATCCCTTTGAGTCCTTGACCTCTCATGATCCTTTTCTGAGATGGATTGATCACTTTTCTGGAAGGGTGACTTGGCATGATTTTTTCCCTCCCTCCCGCCTCCATTGGCTAGAATTTAAGACTTCTTATAATATAATGCATGCTCTAACTCATGTTTATTTTGTGCTTAACTTGTCATTGTTTTGGTTTATGATGAAGCACAGAGGTAGGTGTTATGATACATTTCTAGCATGGTTGTACTATTTGTATGCTTATACCTAGCATTTGACAGGTAAGTACAAGTGAGGTAGAATAGGTAGGCATTTTCATCCATTGTACATACCAGTGCATATCATGTTAGCATAGTTGTAGTTTCATGTTTCATATTGTCTTGTTTCATTATGTATATATGTATGATGATAATCATATGTTAGACTAGATATGCTCTTATTTGTTTATTTTATCATGTATGGGTGAGGGGTGATATCACCAACCTGGGGATTACTAATATCTTTTGTTGATATTTAGCAAGCACGGGTCATACCAGAGATGTTGAGGTTCTCATGCGCTCTATGGTGAGCACATGTCCCCAAGTTGGACCTAGATTTTATCCCCTAGCCTAGGGATAACTAAGGAAATCACGTCTCGAGGCCCACGGGTCCTAGACATGGAGTACTAAGTTCCAAAAAATTTAAGCATGGCCTCGGAGGGCCCCTCTTTTCTTCAGTGCAGTCCATGTATCACCAGCAAAAGTATCCATCACACCAGTCTCGTCCTGAAGTAGCAGTGACTCTTGCTCCATGAGGTAATGATTTTGGGTATCATGGTATGTATCACTCTGATTTTTGAATCACTTGAACATATTGTATTGAATCATTCTTCATTTCATGAGGTTTTCTTGAAAATTATTCTCTTTACCTCGTCCATACCTAGAAGGGTGACACAATGCACTAGTAAGTTGATTTCCCTTTAGGATGGGTTGCTACTGGGTGGATCTATGAAAGTTGATCGTATGTTCCCTCCATACTTACCCCTTTCCATCTGTATTCATGTTGATTAATTAGGTTGCTTGTCATTGATGTCAACCCTTGAAGAAAGTCCAGTAGCACAATGGTTTCGGTAATGGACCCAAGTTTGTTTGATGGATAATAGTATGAGTTTTGGTATATTTGTAGGAAATACTATTCTATATGAATAGTACATGTCGTGTCATTTTCGGTGGTATGTGGGATGTCACATAACTCCTCGCGGTTAGAGAGTTATGGCCATGTGAAGTTGGAGAACCCTCATGAGTCATCTAGAAGCCCCAAAAGGTCAAA
The DNA here is from genome assembly GCA_009831015.1 of Picea engelmannii. NCBI lineage: Eukaryota > Viridiplantae > Streptophyta > Pinopsida > Pinales > Pinaceae > Picea > Picea engelmannii. Next base: position 64,871 of record ML781560.1, on the reverse strand, counting down.
TTAGTCAAAGTGTTTGCAAAGAAGAAATTATTTAAATAATGAAGTGAAGTGATGAGTGTACCATAATTAAAAGTTGATACAAAAGTAATTATTTAGATAATAAAGTTAATGGAGAAATTACTAAGTGGACAAGTGGTTAGAAGTGGGTTAGCCCTAAAATAAGGAAAGTGGGTTAAGATGGTTAGAAGGTAATTTAAATAATAAAGTGGAGTGATGAGTGTACTATAAGTCAAATTGTATACAAAATAAATTATTTAAATAATAAATTTAATGGAGAAATTACTAAGTGGACAAGTGGTTAGAAGTGGGTTAGCCCTAAAATAAGGAAAGTGGGTTAAGATGGTTAGAAGGTAACCCCTTGAGGAAGCTACATGAAAGTATAAATTGTTGGATTACTGAGAGGGGGGGTGAATCAGTAATAACGTAATTATAATCTTTTTTCTTCAAATGTTATATCAATGTAGAATTATTATCCAATAATGAGCAGTAATAAATAAACAATCACACACATACACAGTACACCAGTGTTTTACGTGGAAATCCAAATCGGGAGAAAACCACGGGATGCTTTTTCTTATATGTCTTGAAGAAGTACATTCATTGGAAGCACCAACTTCCTTTGTTTTCCAGCTACAACTGGAAGGAGGCTCCAACCCCCTAGTTTCTCAAGCTACAACCTAAGGGAAGCTCCAACTCCCCAAATCTTTGGCTACAACCAAAAGGAGGCTACAACCCCCAATGTTCTCCAGCTACAACCGGAAGGTGGCTACAACCACCTATCCTTGCCCTGTCCTGCCACCCTGAAGTAGAAGTAGAATGATGGAACCACTGTCACACTATCACTATGAGATATACTTTTGTAAACCTGTACCAATAAATCTGAACCATGCATCAACCATGCATCAACCTGTACCATAAACAAGTGCATCAACCTGTACCATAAACAAGTGCATCAACATGTAATCAACATGTACCATAAACAAGTGCATCCAACCATGTGCCAAGTATGTACCTGTTAAGAACCAAACATCAATATAGCATAGAAAAACCTCCGGAAAAGTACTCAACGCCTTGAAAAATAGATAATTTCAGATAACAAGCCTCTTCGAGGGGGCAACCTCCTTTTACCCCACTTAAATGTTCAAGTACAATATGATTCAAGATGAAAATGTCTCCTTGGTATATATAGGAGACTAGGAGGTATAATTACAAATAATGGCCTAAATCCGACATAAATAAAATAACATTACTAATATAATATGCCCCAATTAAGGGGTAATGAGACAATATTAGGGCTTAACATG
>ML781560.1:3759-33826 GCA_009831015.1 Picea engelmannii | reverse complement strand
ATCATCAACAATATACAACATATGGACAGTAAAAGTAAAGAGCATCAGTCACACATAAGGTATACACAGAGACAGATTTTTCACGAGGAAACCCATAAAGGGAGAAAACCTCTTCTTCTTCGAAATGATAGGCAGTCTTTTAAATTATGTACATCATCTATAATTGAGCACCAACTCAATGTGAGGTTGCTACCTCTATTTTACAAGCTGCAACTTGTTTGAGAGCACCAACTCTCTAGTTTCTCTAGCACCCACTAGAAGGAAGCACCAACTCCCTTAATGTTCCAGCACCAACTGGATGGAAGCACCAACTTCCAGTTACACAGGCTCCAACCTGTATAACAGAGAACACTTGTTCTCCCTTGCACCTCCCTGCCACCCTGGTTTCTCTGGCTGCAACCAGATGGAAGCTACAACTTCTTGTGTTCAAGCTCTCACTTGAACCTCTGAGGACAACAGTCCTCCCGAGCACCTCCCTACCTCCCTATAAAATGAATGAATAAATAGACAGTCAACTACGCAGATAAATCAATTCTTACCAATCTTTCTTTATTCTGTAAATCTGGTCTTCTTCTAACTATTCTGCAATTCTTCTCTTCCTTTGTCTGTTCAGCAGGTCTGCTCTGCATCAACTTGTTCTGTCATTCTACTCTGCTTCAACTTGTTCTGTTATTCTGCTCTGCTTCAAGTTTTCTTCATCATCTGTTACTCTTCTCTAAGTTTTATCTCACTCTGTGCATATTCTCAATCTTACACTACACATTCTATAATTTTCCCTTTCTTACAGTTTCATTCATTTTTTTTTTCATATAGAACAACCAACCGCACACAGTCTGTCTCATTTTCTTTTATACACACACCCATGGCGATTCAACTTTGCATTTCCTTAGGCAAACAAAAGACAAATGTCCAAGCAACTGAAATTCCAACTGATTCGCAATCATGAGTATGTTTCGCTAACAGATTCGTAACTGGGGAGTTAACTGTGAGAGAGAACAGTAACCTTCCGATCATATTCCAATTTATCTGCTTCGTTGGATGAACTTTATTGACATTGCCTTTAAATCGGATTTCGGCATTTCGACAATCCTGTGTTGAGTGTCTCGACACTTCATTTTGCGATCTTCGAAGTTCCGATACAAAACTTTTCTGCACTAGCTCCTTCCCCAATATGACTATGGTCATAACCAAGCGCTTTCGCGATTTCTCATTTCATGAATTTCAACACTATGCTCCGTTGACCCCAAGTCAGCGAAATTTCGATCGCTTGCCACATGTCCTGTGATTCGATGGTCCAGATTTGATCTTGATTCAATGGCTGCGATTGAATCGTGATTTTGACATCCTTGATGTCCAGTGTTTTTGTCACTTCAAAGTCCCGATCCACGAAACTCCGAAATGGGGTCGGATCAACGATCCAGATCACATCTTGATCTGACGGTTGCGATTAAGTCGCGATTTCGCATATCGCGATTTCGACATCCTTGATGTCCAGTGTTTTTGTCACTTCAAAGTCCCGATCCACGAAACTTCGAAATGGGGTCAGATCAATGATCCAGATCACATCTTGATCTGACGGCTGTGATTAAGTCGCGATTTCGCATATCGCAATTTTGGGATTCCTGTGATTATTATTATTTGACATCTTCAACTCTCGATCCGCGAAACTCTGACATGGACTGGCATCAACAGTCCAGATCAAACCTTGATCTGACGGCTCAGATTACATCGCAATTTCGGGATTCTTGTGATTGATTTTACTTGACATCTCCAACTCTCGATCCATGAAACTCCAACATGGACTGGATTCAACGGTCCAGATTCAACCTTGATCTGACGGCTCGGATTACATCGCGATTTCAAGAGGTTAGGGAACCCTATTCCTTTGACTCTCCAGTCAGCGAAATGACGATCTATCCCCACGTGTCCTACCCGTAAATGGACGGTCCTCCTTCTTTCGAAATTTTGTACGCCCATTTCTCCTTGTTGTACTTTAAAAAATGTGCAGGTTCTCCTTGATCCAACGATGGTCGGGTCCTGCGCTTAAATCTAACGTCTAAGATCTGTCCTCCTCTTCAGCGCTCTTCTTGTCTACATTCAGATATGACGGCCCTCATTCTTTCAGGAATTTTGAATGGGATCCAACGATCAGGAATGCTTCTCAAACTTTACGAACCTTCGATCATTCGATCAATGTTGCGTTGCCTTTGATCAGTCGATCTTCCTGAACTTATCTTTTGTTTGCCTGTTGGTTACAAACTTCCTGTACTCATGCCATATTCATTGTTGTACTTGCCATCAATGACAAGCATTCACTGTCTGTTAAGTATTTTCCATTCGCTGTCTATTAAATATTTGTCATTCGTTGTCTATTAAATATTTGCCAACAAATCCTTTAACGTCAAAGATGGATCGTTAGATGAAGTCAACTTGCTCGAGGTTTATTCGAGGAATCTCACTTAAGGAGAATTGAGAATTGGGAAAAAATAACCCAAAGACCTGAACACCGAAATAAATCTGTACCATTGATATAAGAGTTGATCATAATCATTGGATCAAGGATTCATATGAACCCACGAACAAAAGGAGGACATGTGCCATGTCAAGAGATCCACATCAGCAAGGACACAAGGTGCAATAGATGGTGACAAGTGTCAAGGTCCAGTGGGCACTTTAGGTTACGTAAGTCACAAATATAGGTGACACATGGCAACCACTTAGCCAGTGCCAAGTCAGTAGTGATGTCAACAAGTTATGTCACTCTGGGAGTTTGTCCTTCGGGGGAAATCAACAACTACCTGAAGTGTCGAAAGCCGAAGTCAATGATAATCGTTGATCTAAGATCCTCTGGATTCTCACATGACCATTAGATCAAACCGTAAGTGGAAAGATGACATAAGCACTCCCATGTTGACCACTTCGGTGCTGACCAACTCCGATGGAAATTGGAACAACAATTACCCAGACCTCTGAAACCCCGAAGTCTCGGAGTCCCAAAATAAATAGTGGTCGTCCATCTCAACCTTTGATTAATTCATAGTCGTTGGATTAAGAAATGGAAGGATAGAGTAAGCGTAAATCACAAACTAACGCTAATCATTGATCTAATTCGAGAGCATTCTCGACCATTGATCAAGTACAGTGGAAAGATAGAGTAAAGCGTAAATCACGAAGTGACACTAACCATTGATCTACTTCAAGAGCATTCTCAATAGTTGATCAAGCATAGTGGAAGGATAACGTAAGCAGAGGTGTTAACTGACAACAAGCGGTCACCACCACTTTATGACTTATTCGGTAGGTTATCACTCCAGAGGAATTGGACTACTCAAATTTCTAGTAACCCGGAGTCCCGAAGTACCGAAGCTCTAAAATAACATATGGATCATTGAAGTTTATGGACACACGCCAATTAATATTAACACTTCGGTGAAAATTTAGTCTGAGAGAATTGGAAGTTTAAATCTCTGAAGCCACAAAGTACCGGAGGAAACGGCAACCATCCATCTCATCGTGAATTTAAAATGTGACTATTGATCTTGATAAGTGATCAAGCACTCGCTTGGCCTAGCGTCTGGTCACCACCTGTGGTCGTATGGAATAGAGAAATAAGGTTGAAAGAAGAGGCAATGCTTAAATTAATAATCATATGGTTCTATGCATATGGTCATATGAAAAACATGGTTTGAAGGAAGCACCTCCATAGAACTCGATTTCTGCAAACATTTGCAGTGATAGGTTTTTAGCCAGAACAGAATAAATTCCAAAACAAGGGATTTGAAGTCTTTAAATAAAACTAGTAATAATAATAATAATAGAAATTATTATTATTAATTCAAATGAAGAGGTGTGATGGTTCAAAAAAAGGGACATAATGCTTCAAACTCATACATGTTAAGAGACTATATAAACAAAGAAGTAGGGTGAACAAATGTGTAGTTGAATTTGTGACACTGATTCACCCCCCCTCTCAGTGTCAAGTGTACATTTCAACAAGAAGAAATTCAAGTATGGAGAGTGCCTCCCTCGTTGAGAGGGATTGTTGGAGATTTGCAACTTCGGACAATCATTCTCCACAAGAAAGTACAAGAAGACCCATCTACACCATTACAGAAGCCTCGGGAAGAAGTTGGAGACCCAAGAAGAGAAGTTGGCCCCACAAGAAAATAATAAAGTAATTTGAAAACCTAGAATAAGAAGTCGGCCTAGACAAGCGCCCATATTAGTATAAATATAGGACTGAATCATTTCATTTGGACAGACAGACAACTCCTTCTGCAATGTGCACAAGGCAGTTACAGCTGTAGTTTTTGGTAATTTCATTATTTATGGGTTTCTGGTTATCTTGGAGAGTGTGCCACACTTGGAGAATCTCTTTCTTGGTTATTCTTGGTCATATTATTGAGGCGCTAGGTCTTGGTGATGCTAGCCTTGGAGAAGATATTCTCTGTATGGTATTTTATCTATTGATGGTGATGTACTGGTAATATCTTGGACTGAATTCTTTTGTAGAAATGTTGTTGGGTTTTCTCCCAAGGTTGGGTTTCCTAGAATAAACTCTTGTGTTATTGTGTTGTGTTCTTGTGTCTAATGTTCATGGTTAATATTTCTAGATCTAGTTATTTCCATTGCATTGTTATAGTTGATATTTTCAGTCTATAGTTATTCTATGATAATTGATGTATGAAAGTGAATCTTGTTATTAATCATAAGGAAATAACCATTAGATCTAAGAATCATAAAACACCAAAATATATTCCATGGAGCGTGGAAATCATAACAAACTTTCCAGGTCATCCACAACATTGAGCGTGACCAATAGAATTGTTAAAAAAATAGTTATGATGATTACTGAAGATCTTTTTGGATCCATCTTGCACGCAAACTCTTTAAGTCCTTATGCACAGTACAAAATGGGTTGGCACATGCAGTAAATCCTTGGCTAGCGTAGACGTTGAAACTTGGAGTTGCGTGATGCATATTCTCGAGTGCATACACAGTGTTGACTTATGGAACACGTGCATTCTTCAAACCCTTAGGGTGCCAACACCCTTTACCATTGGATACCAATCCTACTCTTCCATCCACATCACATAAGAATGATGATGTGCATTTCAATGTTGATGTGACAAAATTTTTGGATAAACTCATTGTTCATGTTCCTCTCATTGAATTAATCAAGATCCCCTCACAAATGGATAAGGTAAGAAATTTCTTGAGTGTTGAAGATGCACCTGAAAACCCTCCTATTGTATTACAAACCATGAATTATGATAGAAAGAATGGAGAGCATGCACCTTTCTTTATCACCTTGGTAGTGAATAACCTCCTCCATAATTGTATGTTGGATTTCGGGGATTCCAAAAATGTGATGTATTTAAAGGTCATGAACCAATTATACTTAATCCAACCTCTCTTCATAACCCAACTCTTTCCACGACATTTTGAATTGATGAACTTACTACAAACAGAGTTAGGACAATTGTATTTTGAGGGACTGAATTAAAACGTTTTCAAAACCTGTTTCTATGATATATGGTCCTTAGAATATAGTTTCCTATATAGCTTAAATCACTTCATTTTTATATCATACAGAAAACTTAGGCCCAAATTAGTAATTGACTGTCCTAAAATATGCATTGTCATAACTGTGCATTCTATTTTTTCAATGGAATATTTGACACATCAATTCATCATGTTTATAAAACATGTTTCTAGTGGAGATAGATACATGAATACACTTTCATATCTGACTATAATCACATCAATATGACATTGGACGAAAGAGTTATGCCTTAAATAGTGACTGCATGTCCCACAATCTACACTGTTAAAACTCTACCTCCTAGATTGATCATCAACATATTTGACATATCAATTATTCATGTTTTCAAAACCTATTTCTATTGGAGATATATACATGAATCTAATTTAATATCCCATTGGAAACATATCCATTCGACATCAGTCGAAAAAGTTATGCCCAAAATTGTGACTGTTGGTCTAGGTTGGAAATAAAGAACAACTCCTTCATGCACATTGTTCCTCAGTATATTTGAGATATCATTTCAAGAAACTTTAAAAACTTGTTTATAATTGAGATATACTTACAAATATACTTTAATTTTAATTTGGAATCACTTCAATTGGACATTAATGAAAACATTATTATCAAAACATTATTGGGTAGTCTAGGCTGGCCACCACTTCTCAATAGGTAAAAAGATGAAAATTACTCTATATATCCTTTTTAGAAATGTTTTGTATGAACTATTTGTAATTTGTTTGATATTTATTGGAGGAATAAAGTCCTTACACCTCTCATCTAGTTACATAATCTCACCTTTTATTGCAAACAAGTGCTAGTTTTTTTTGCAGGTCACGAGAAGGATCAAGAAGGTCAATCCATGGAGTGATTTTGAAGACCAATTTTTTTTTTATGAAAAAAGGGAATTTCATCAAGACATACAAACAAAAGAAAGTGAAATATTAGACAATGTTGAAAGATCCATGTCCAAATTTCAAGTTCTTAGTAGATTTCTACGAAAGAACTCAAGCTATTGACCAACAACACCAAGATTTCTCATGAGGTTGCAAATGGATATATTACAAGACAAATGAAGAATTGGATTTGAAAATCAAATGCTCTAGAAGTCAAGAAATGGTGTTATGAAACAAGAAGAGCCAATGATCCATCATTCTTATTCCTCAACACTATCCATCATCCTTATTAATTAGTGATACTAATCTTGCACATCCTTGTCAGCTAAGCCTTGCTACAAAATCTTGTTGCGGATCCTTTCCTTGAACCATCCTACAAATTTGCTTGTTATGGAACCTGACACGTTTTTTCCACTTGTTGCAGAACCTGTCATAGTCATCACTTGTTGTGGAACCTGGCACTATTTTACCACTTGTTGCAGAAGCACCACTACTACACAAGAAGCCTTCAAAAACACCTAGTATTTTCTATTTCTACAAAACTATGGTATGTCCTTGTATTTTCTTCTCCCCAACTTGTAGATAATTAGAATAAAACTGCATGTTGAAGTTAATGAATTTTCATTTGCATATGTGGTTGACCTTGAAGATACAATTTTTTCTCCAGGGCTTCCTAAGAGTATCATTCATGTAACCATTGTCACCAAATCAAACCTTCAATCCACTTCTTTCCTCCACAACTTCCTGCTCCACCCATTCCTTACCCATATAATAAAGTAACTCCACCCACTTACAACCTTGAGATACCTAGGTATCCTATCTCCTTTCTAGTTTAAACTATTGTTGAATAAATATTTCCAAGAGTTTGTTGCTACCAATCCACTAGAAGCTTTGTTGTTGCATGCCTATTATTGATAATGTTCTAGCACGCTTCCTTTATATTCAACATCTCATAGTATGCTACAGATTATGTAGTATGTTTCTATTTTTAGAATCACTTAACTAGATCTTCCATTGTTGTAGAAGCAACATAAATAATAGGTTTTGAGGAAAATATTGGTGTTGGTACACAAGAACTAGTACCAATAAGACATGTGGTTGCTACACAAGAACCAACTACAAGGGATTCTACTGTTGAAGAAGTTAACATGGCTAGCAAGGGAGAAGAAACAGGTGCTACCACATAAGAACCAACACCTACAAGCCCTAAGGTTGCTACACAAGAATCAACCACAGAAGTTCCCAGTGCTGCTACATAAGAACTAGTAGTAGAGAAATCCATTGAAGCAACTCCCCTCACGGCCTCAATGAAGACATTTCAGAACAAGGTGGAAATCTTATGGACAATGCTTTGTATAAGTTTTCAGGGGTATTTGTTGTAGAAACTCTTGCCATGGGAGCTTGTGATCAATCTTCTACTAATGATTAAGGACAACAAAAGCAATAGAGGCCCATTTTTTACTAGACCCCCTACTTCTTAGGATGTCATGTACCTTCTACAAATGCCATGGAATTCTTAGGTAGGGGCATTCACACTTCTTCTTTCTAATTGTTTATCAGATTCGGGTTTTCATTTGGAAAATCACTTCAGCCTTTCCTGGTTCTTACTCCTGTCCTACTTCCTTACCATTTATCATTTTTCCAAGGACGGAAAATCCTTTAGGTGGGGGAGGAAACAATGACCATGGGTTTAACTATCATGACCGCACCATCACTACTCTTGTTCAATCCACAATGTTTACTGCTCCATTTGGACTATGGCATCATGTTACTCTATTTCCACAATTCAAATCCATTCCAACACACCCCCCTAAATATCGAAGAAAGAGAAGAACTAGATCTACTAATGTTGCATGAGATCTTGAGGCAATTAGGCATGTTACAAGCAAAAGTTGTAGGTTGGGTCAGGCCCAACCCAACCAAAAAAGCATGTGCTACAACTATGGGAAACTATACCCAATGTCACCTCGATGTAGGTTCCACACTTGGGGGGTGAATAAGGTCACTCTTGGGAGGCGATCCCGGAGACCCTAGGGGGAATGAGAAGGATGAAGGGAGGTGTAAGGAGAAGTCCCTGGGAAGGTCAAGTGATGGAAGAATAGATTGGTTGAAAATGATAAGTAAAGGGAGGTAAATGGATACTGAGTAAAGAGATAGTTGTTAGTGCACCTGTACCTGCTTGAGACACAAGAAAAGACACTTTTCCAACCAAGTATAGTAATGGATCAGCAAGTTAAGATTTTTGTCCCTAAAATAAAGTAGCATACAAGTTAGTAAATCAGCGATATATTACATCCAAATCAGCAAGTAAAAGGTCTATATTAGTTAGAAATGTCAGCAATAAAACTAGTAACCAATGTGGACCGAAAATAGCACTTCAAGACTGAATAAAGATGGTTGTCATAAAAGTAAATTTCTGCAGAACTATATCAGCCTTGTGGTTTTAGCATTCAATGAAGTACACCAGAAAATCTAACCATCAAAAAGTGCCAAAATCTAGCCCAATAGATGAACCTAGGTTAGTAGGTTAAACTATCAAAGTTAGAGGGTTAGTCTAGGGTTAATTTGTGAGATATTAGCAGTGAGGGTCAGAGTTTAAAGCAACCCTAATGGCTGTAGGTTAGTTTTACTACAGAAAATAAGAATTTGTGGGAGAAAGAGTATGGCCTAAGGGAGGAAGGATCCCCGGGGCATCAAGATCATTATCCAAAAGAGACAACTTCAAAACTTGAAATTTGTACGTTTACCAAGGCAACAATTTATTTCTCCCATGCAATAAGTAAATGAATAGTGCCTTTAAGAAAGGGTTAATGGAGTCAAGAGAATATCAAGAAGCTATATAGGCTACTTTCTTGGGGGTGTAAACCCTTTTACTCCCCAAGGCAAGCTTCTCTTAGCTAGGGTTTTAACTACGAGGGTGTATGCAATTATACTCCTCTTGGTAAAACCCTTTTGAAGCAATATTCCCTTAGCAATAAAATGGTGGAAACACAAGTAGGGGTGTATGCCCTTATAATCCCTAATTGTCTCAAGCAAATAGAACCTTTAACTTGTACAAATGATAATACAATGAAATAAATGGTACGTTCAAGCATTAAAAGGCAATAAAAGATAGACTAAACACCAAAAAAGAAATGAAGAAAGCCTTCCAAGGCTAGCGCACCATCTCCATCAACCATAACCAAGCATAGCCATAAACAAAAGCACAAAAGAGAGAACTAGCCAAAGAGAGTGAAAATTTCAGTCCAAGAGACTCTCACAATGGAGAGTTATGTTATGGAAATGAGATCTCATGATCTCTATTTATACAAAATGTAGCTAACATATTTTGTCTACATAATCTTAGGGAAAACACAATATTAGGGGTCAATACCCCTAATATTTCCCCTTTATAAATTTAATATTTAAAAATTCTCTTTAATGTCACTTTTGCACAAAGAAAACCCTAAAACAAAGTTGATGTCATCCCTTGAAGGAGGATGTTTTGGCAAATTGAGAAAGTCGTTGGAGCTGGGATACAAAGTAGGGCCTCCAAAGGCCATGTGGAAATCATCCAGAGCCTCTCCACCTCAAAATTCCATGTTTCATGCTTTGATTCATCATCAACCACGATGACTCAAATGTGACGTCAAGCTCCTAGGGAGTGACGTTTTTCCCTTTCTGGGCAAGTCGTTTGGCATGCAAAGAGTGGGTTGTGTCTATCCAACTGTCTCCTAGGCCTTCAAAATCATCTCTCTGTCATCTAGAATGTGGACCTATGTCATCCATCTTGTGGGCTGCTTTCCCTCATGGAAGCCCAAGCTAGGATTGCTCTTCCAAAACTAGCCACCAACCTGTACCTACAAGACAAATGGATACGCCCTCCAAGGATCTCAAGTCAAAGCATAATGATGAGTGAATCAAGTCAATAAAAGAGCCATTAAAGAATGTATACCGGGACTATATCATACAAACATGTGCTTAAGAAAATAGACGTTTTTCCAAGTTTGGTTGTGGGTGGGTTGGCATGGTACTTCTTTTCAATGGATCAAACCCTCTAAGTCTAGGAACAACCATATCTGAGTCATGTGAATGAAATGAAATGGATGGGGGAAGTACTCAATGGGCATGGGGTTCATGATATGCAAGGGTCCATAGTATCTCATTTATGGGTGCCTTTGTGGAGGGTGTGTCACACCTTCATCCATAGTGCATTTTTTCCAAGCCCATCAATTACCTTTTATATTTCTTTCTTTGTATTTTCTTTCAATATAGCATAGGGAAAGTTAGAGGCCACTATCCTGGCATGGTGACCAGATATCGACAGTGTCACCCACAAGTACTTTCACGGAAATGAGAAGGTTAGCTCGTGATGAGACCCCCTTACCCTCAGCCATGCAATTGAGAGCCATTACCCTAGTGTGGTGGATAGAAATGGTAATGTCATACTGTTATATGCCCAATGGACGTGATAAGTTGGCTCGTGATGAGACCCCCTATCCCCAATTGATCCTTTAAGTGTTTTTATTTATTCTTTTCATGGGGTCCTTATTTTCTTGCGAAGAAGATTTTCATTACTTTCTCGGGATCCCTTGGGTGAAGCATCTGGAAGATTCTTTAATTAGGATTTTATCTTTTGCCAACTAACTCCCATCTGGGCCTTCAACCCCTTCTTCCCATGAAACGAGAAATGGTCCCTTCTAAGGTTAGTCTACCCTAAAATGCCAAGAGATGATATCATGAGGGGAAATAATGATGGAAAGTGGTAAGTATGGTCGGGAGTGGCACGATGACTCATCAAAGGAAGATCCCAGAAACACCCCCATCCTAAGGGTTACCATCTACTTGAGTGCCCCAAGCCAACCACCGACATTTAAACAAGGTAAAAGGCATAGTTTCCAAAGCAGTTGTCTCATAATAAAAAATAACCTCTGGTATACAAGCTAGAATGCCTCAAATATTAAAATGATACCCACCATCATACATGACTTGTACCGCATGGAGCAAGACCCAAGTGACCTGTGGTGGCAAGCTGGTGTGGATGATGACCAAGTGTTGGGTCATTGTGGTGGCAATGCAAGTCTCTAGCTGTGCAAAAGGTTATTGTTGGTCATGTAGTCTCTCAACACTCCATATCTGCAACCCGAGGGCCTCGAGACATAATCTCCTTAGTTATCCACAAAATGGGGATAACATATGGCTCTTACTTGGGGACATGTTCTCACCGTAGAGTGCATGAGAACCACAACATCTCCCGGTAGACCTGTGTCTGGGGTCCTGGGACCCTAAAGATCAAGTCTTGAAGGTGTTAGGTGAAATCATACAACCAATGCAACCACCTAATCATCGGACGAAGACATTTCCCCCTTGTGCTTAATCATGTGAAAAAACAAAGATAAGTCCATCACATAGTAATCATGAGCATAAATAAACATATGATCAATAATGAAATAAAACTCATGGTGATGGATGGGAGGGAGGAAATCTTGTTGAAAAGAGAAACCACAATCTCGATCGTCTTGAAACTCTCGTCTGAAATCATAGCCAGAAACCTAATCTATCCATCTCTGGAATGGACTGACATATGTAGATGATGACTCATATTCATCCTCATCAACACAATCACTGCTCCTTGAAGACCGAGAAGATGTGAGATAACTCAAGAAGACCCCATGCTTCACCCAAGGGGAAGAAATGAAGTACAGGACGAGCTCAAGTCTAGAAGAAGAAAAACGCTACCTCTTCGTCTATGAATCCTCGTGAGAATCTCCAATATGACAAAACTTTCTCTTCATAGAGTGAACCTCTGATTTCCCCGGGATGGCTATGTCTTGGTACTCTTCCAAAATCAAGGGTGAAAATGTTTGAAAATCCTCATAGAAAAAATATGTATCCCCAAAAGAATATGCATCACCCTGAAGATGTTGTGACAAGTCATTCTGAAATGGATCGAGAAAATCTGTGATCATGTCATCATCACCATCCCAAACATCTGAGTCATATGCACGAAGACCAATCCTTTGTTTGGGGGTTTCCCTCAACGTCGTAAATGGGATCTCCGTCAAAGGTGAAAAGGCTCATGTCCCATCCACGTTTTCCAATCTGTATGAAAGTGTCAATATGATGATCAACTGTATCTTAGGGCTCTTCTAGTGATCCTTCACTTCCAGGATCATGTAACARGTTGTCATCAAGACCCTCGAAAGGGTCATAACTGATAGTGTTCTCTTCTTGATGCGTAGGAGGAATAACGGCTTGGATGTCTTCATCTGGGTCATTAAGTGAAAGCACTTCATTTTCATTAAATGCCTCCTCGGAATCTTCAAMATGATAAGATTCATCAGGATGTTTTTGGAATCTTTCTTCATAAGCATGTTCTTCAAACATCTCTTTTACTTGATTCATCAGCTCTTCAGTGGCTTCATTAGCAGGTTTTTCCCTTTCCATCTGCAAAATTTTCTTCCATGAGGGATGGTGGGGTCTTGGTTGATTCCAAGCTGCCATAGTCCCATCGACTAGAAGAACACCTCAAAGGAGTTTCCAGGGGAGAGCAAGGCTTATCAAAGGATGAAAGGGGAGAGCAGGGGAAAGGTAAGTAATGAAAGGTGGGTTTGGGAAATGGTGGAGTCGCTAGACAAACTTTGAAGAAGGTTTGTCAAAGAAAAATGGGTAGGTTCTTGGAGTGGAGTCGCCAGGCAAGCTCGGGGTGAAAGCTTTGGGAAAGAGACTTGCAAAAAGTGTCATTTAGGGCATGAAGAGGATTCAAAATCCTCCACGGCAACGGTGCCAAAATGTTATAGCACAAGTTGTAGGTTGGGCAAAGCTCAACCCAACCACAAAAGCATGTGCTACAACCATGGGACACTACACCCATTGTCACCTCGATGTAGGTCCCACACTTGGGGGGTGACTAAGGTCACTCCTAGGAGGCGATCCCAGAGACCCTAGGGGAAATGAGAAGGATGAAGGGAGGTGTAAGGAGAAGTCCCCCGGAAGGTCAAGTGATGAAAGAATAGATTGTTTGAAAATGGTAAGTAAAGAGAGGTAAACGGATACCAAGTAAAGAGATTGTTGTTGGTGCACCTGTACCTACCCGAGACACAAGAAAAGACATTGTTCCAACCAAGTATAGTAATGGATCAGAAATTTAGGCTTGTTGTCCCTAAAATACAACAACATACAAGTTATTAAATCAACAATTATTACATCCAAATCAGCAAGTAAAAGGTCTATATTATTTAGCAATGCCAACAATAAAACTAGTAACCAATGTGGACTGAAAATAGCACTTCAAGACTGAATAAAGATGGTTGTCATAAAAGTAAATTTATGCAGCAGTATATCAGACTTATGGCTGTATCATTCAATGAAGTACAACAACAAATCTGACCATCAAAAAGTGCCAAAAATTATCCCAATAGATGTACCTAGGTTAGTAGGTTAAACTAGCAAAGTTAGAGGGTTAGTCTAGGGTTAGTTTGTGAGATATTAGCGGTTAGGGTTAGAGTTTAAAGCAGCCCTAATGACTGTAGGTTAGTTTTACTATAGAAATAATAATTTGTGGGAGAAAGAGGACTCCCTAGGGGAGGAAGGATCCCCAAGGCATCAAGATCATTATTCAAAAGAGACAACTTCAAAACTTGAAATTTGTATGTTTACCAAGGCAACAATTTATTTCTCCCATGCAATAAGTAAATGACTAGTGCCTTTAAGAAAGGGTTAATGGAGTCAAGAGAATATGAAGAAGCTAGATAGGCTACTTCCTTGGGGGTGTAAACCCTTTTACTCCCCAAGGCAAKCTTCTCTTAGCTAGGGTTTTAACTAGGAGGGTGTATGCAATTATACTCCTCTTAGTAAAACCCTTATGAAGCAATATTCCCTTAACAATAAAATGGTGGAAACACAAGTATGGGTGTATGCCCTTATACTCCCTACTTGGCTCAAGAAAATAGAACCTTTAACTTGTACAAATGATAATACAATGAAATAAATGGCACCTTCAAGCATTAAAAGACAATAAAAGCTAGACTAACCACCAAAAAAGCAATGAAGAAAGCCTTCCAAGGCTAGTGCACCATCTCCATCAACCATAACCAAGACATAGCCATAAACAAAAGCACAAAAGAGAGAACTAACAAAAGAGAGCAAAAATTTCAGTCCAAGAGCCTCTCACAATGGAGAGTTATGTTATGAAAATGAGATCTTATGATCTCTATTTATACAAAACGTAGCTAACATAGTTTGTCCACATAATATCAGGGAAAATAAAAGATTAGGGGTCAACAACGCTAATCTTGCCCCTTTACAAAGATAATATTTAAAAATTCTCTTTAATTTCACTTTTGCACAAAGAAAATCCTAAAACAAAGGTGATATCATCCCTTGAAGGAGGATGTTTTGGAAAATTGAGCAAGTCGTTGGAGCTGGGCTGCAAAGTAGGGCCTCCAAAGGCCATGTGGAAATCATCTAGAGCCTCTCCACCTCAAAATTCAATGTGTCATTCTCTTATCCATCATCAACCACTATATTCCCCTCAAATGTGACATCAATCCCCTAGGGAATGACGTTTTTCCCCTTCCGGGCAAGTCGTTTGGCATGCAAACGGTGGGTTGTGTCTATCCAATTGTCTCCTATACCTATAGAAGCATCTCTCTATCGTATGGAATGCGGGCCTATGTCATCCATCCTGTGGGTTGCTTGCCCTCATGGAAGCCCAAGCTAGGCTTATTCTTCCAAAACTGGCCACCAACCTATACCTGCAAGACAAATGGATACACCCTCCAAGGATCTCAAGTCAAAGAATCATGATGAGTGAATCAAGTCAATAAAAGAGCCATTAAAGCATGTATACCAGGACTACATCATACAAACATGTGCTTAAGAAACTAGACATTTTTCCAAGTTTGGTTGTGGGTGGGTTGGCATGGTACTTCTTTTCAATGGATTAAACCCCCTAAGTCTAGGAACAACCCTATCTGAGTCATGTGAATTAAATGAAATGTATGGGGGAAGTACTCAATGGGCATGGGGTTCTTGATATGCAAGGGTCCATAGTTTCTCATTTATAGGTGTCTTTGTGGAGGGTGTGCCACACCTTCATCCATAATGCATTTTTCTAAGCCCATCAATTGCCTTTTATCTTTCTTTCTTTGTATTTTCTTTCAATATAGCATAGGGCGAGTTGGAGGCCACTACCCTGGCGTGGTGACCAGATATCGGCAGTGTCACCCACAAGTACTTTCACGGAAATGCAAAGGTTGGATCATGATGAGACCCCCTTGCACTGGTGTGATGGCTAGAAATGGTAATGTCGTATCGTTAGATACCCATGGACGTGATAGGTTGGCTCGTGATGAGACCCCCTATCCTCAACTGATACTTTAAGCATTTTTATTTATTCTTTTCATGGGGTCCTTATTTTCTTGCGGAGAAGATTTTCATTGCTTTCTCAGGATCCCCTGGGTGAAGCATCTAGAAGGTTCTTTCATTAGGATTTTATATTTTTCCAACTAAATCCCCTCTGGGCCTTCAAACCCTTCTTCCCATGAAATGAGGAATGGTCCCTTCTAGGGTCAGTCTACCCCAAAATCCCAAGAGATGATGTAATGACTGGAAATAATGATGGAAATTGGTAAGTATGGTCGGGAGTGGCACAATGAATCATCAAAGGAAGCTCCCAGAAACACCCCCATCCTAAGGATGATCATCTACTTGAGTGCCCCAATCCAACCACCAACATTTAAACAAGGTAAAAGACATAGTTTCCAAAGCAGGTGTCTCATAATAAAAAATAACCTCTGATATACAAGCTAGAATGCCTCAAATATTAAAATGATACCCACCATCATACCTTATTTGTACCGCATGGAGCAAGACCCAAGTGACCTGTGGTAGCAAGCTGCTGTGGATGATGACCAAGTGTTGGGTCACTGTGGTGGTGATGCGGGTCTCTAGATGTGCAAAAGGATATTGTTGGGCATGTGGTCTCTCGACACTCCATATCTGCAACCTGAGGGCCTCGAGACATAATCTCCTTAGTTATCCACAAAATGGGGATAACAAGGCCAAGGAAAGATACCGATGTTGCTACATAAGAACCATCATAAAAAATCATTGATGTTGCTACACAAGAACCAACATTAAGAAGCCATGTTGCTGCTACACAAGAACCAACATCAAAGGAAAAACTAGCAAAAGTTGAGGATATTGTTGAAGAAGATGAATATGCTACTCCACAATAAGCTATCGTGGAAGAAGTTGTTGTAGAAGCAATTCCTACACAAAGCATGCTATTTCCAAATTATTAGACAACATAAAAGAAATCACAAGAAATTAAAGTATGGATAAAGCTATTAGTTTCCATCAATATTTGAAGGTATGAGACTTCATTCATTTCAATGGTTCATTGATGCATATATTGGTTCAAATATTTAACTTGTTGTGAGTTACAAAGCACTCCATGATGATGATATACAACTAAGTATTCACAGAACATTCCATTACTAGCCTTTTTGCCAACCCCAACAATGCAAGTTACAAATGCCTAGCCGGTGATTTATTCATATCACAAGATCCATGAAATAGGTTTTAGAGATATTTGGTAGAAGAAAGCATTAAATTGTGATAAACACCCCCACAAAAAAATCTCAAATACTCAAATCATACTTTAAGAGAAATCAACTATTTATCATACCTGTAGAAGTTGATGTAACCCACTAGTAATGTTTGTTGCAACTCACCGGTAATGTTTGTTGCATCTCGCCAGTAACGTTTGTTGTAGCTCACCAGTAACATTTGTTTTAGATCCATCAGGTTGCTACATATTTGTTATAGGCAATGTTTTGAAGTTGTAGCTACCACATACCATTCTTGAACATAAACATGACCTCCAAAACTGCTTAAGAGGTCCATGGATGATATGTCATTGATGGATCAATTACTTTTTCTATAATGAATTTTCCATTCATGCTTGGCTAACATAACGATGATATGTTTCTCAAGATAACTCACCATTAATGAGAAATGTAGACTTTGAAAAATGGGTTAGCCATTATTTGAAGTGATTTCAAGATGTTGTTGGGAAACAGATTAATACATTTTATTCGCACAATTTTTTTTTGAATAGCCAAGGTAAATGAAAAAATGTTGATGGCAAACTTGGTTATTATGCATTGGAAAAAAATAGAAGCATCATTCAACATGGGTCCTTACATCCTAGTTCATCCGACTTTAGAAGATAGATATAGAGTTACAGGGTTGCATGAGGACATGCAATAGTTTCAGTTGGGGAGAACGATGGGACCTTATTTTGGCATGATTATATCACCTTTTCCCTTCTATTTCCCTTATTTATAAACCCTTTTTATTACCCATAACCCTGTATTGATCCTCTTTAATGTTCAAATGTTGGATTTAAGCTTAAGGTATTTTTCGTTGCATTTCCTTAGTATTTCATTTGAAAATATGATTAATGTTACGGAAAGTGCATATTTTGTATTCACTTTTGAGCAATGACTCATTTGTGGACAAGGTGTTATAGATGTTGCTTCAGATGCCCATCTACTATGGAACAAGTTCCTATGCTATGAATCCATAAAATACAACTGCTACATATCTAATACTACGAATCTACAAGACAAAAGTTGAAGAGGGTTCGATTTTATGAGTGCAAAGTGTTTGCTACAGATCCACGGGATGTAGATCCATGTGTTGCATATTTAGCATGCCACAGATGCGGAAATCAACCACCACATAACCACTTGGGGAAGATAATAGAAGATGAAATTCATGGTTTTAATTGTTGGAGGACATATTTCTATAGACCCACTTATACAAATTCGTTTTTTACATCTTTATGTGTTATAGATTAATTTGGGTAGCTACCACTCATTTGTTGAGCATGCTTTGAATTCATGGAAGTAAAATGTTACTATGATGGAGTAATTATAACTAGATACATCTCAACACTTTCCCATTGACTAGCAATTGTCTCAAATCTTCCTCCATGTGTGATTTTAATTGTTAGAGATAAAATGGGGGCAAATTGTTGATGCCCACGTGTGCATATACGTTTTTCTAACAAATTCAAATATCTCCCATGCATATGCCATGGATCTAGGAGACCCAACACCATTAACAACTACTTTGAACATATTTTGGGCAAGTTGTTACAACTCACACAATTTACTACGAATTTGACAATCAATGACATTCTAAATCCATTAGGAACTAGCAATAATTCTGGAAATCATTTGCTATATTTAGTTGTGAACTCTATGAAGCTGGAAAATGGTTGTAACCACTTGAGATTCATTGGTTCTCAAGTGGATCTATAATTAGATGTTTGTTATTTTAGATGGCAGTTTTCATGTATAAAAGAGATTGACATTTTTGTTCTTAAATATAGATCAATACTTCAGAGAAGAAGACACTCAACTTGGGATTGTAAGAATTATTTTGTCAATACAAAGAGAAGTCCCATATTTAACTATTTGGTGTATGTTGTAGAACTAGTGAGTGTTGAATTTAATTCCAATGTAGGTTAATATTAGCACTATGTTCAATGGAGGCAGGATCCATTCCAATAGAACATAGTGTTGTGTAGTTTAGGTAGTATTTCATTTCATGTTTTGCGAATTTATTTATTTTTGCAGTTTGATTTCCTTTACAGTCTTTTACTTTTGCAAGTGTGTGTACTTTCCATAGCGTTTTTATTTATCTTGCAAAGTATGGCGTGTTTATTTCTTGCAATGCCATTTTCTTCCTAGATAGTGATGCAATTTCCTTTTTGGAGAGGCATATTAGAAAAGTAGTGAAAGTAAAGAACATGGAGCCTACATATACAGTGCATGACATCTCGCAAGCATTTGGACCCTGGGTTGAAAATTCACTGATAATCTCTTTGTTTATTCTTGTTGTAAATAGCGAGATAATTAAATAGCCTACCGGGTAGTAAACAAAGGTTAGTAAAAGGCTAAAGAGTAGCAAAAATTCCTAGTAGGAGAAGGTTTCAATTCATCACTTTAGAAGTCTTTTGCATTCTTAATAAAGGGCAAGAAAGAGAAGCATCAAGTAACTTAGTCTGCACAAGCACTTGGAAGACCAAATAAGTGAGCAACAAGCATAGGGGAAAACCAAAGAGTTATGAAAAAGGAAAGACATCATTGATTTGTATTTGTTGCAAGAAGAAATGCCACAAGGTTGATAATTGTTGGTATTCTGATCTAGGTTTTGTTTTTGGATTAAGAGGCCATCATGTGGCTCCATGCTGGAAGAGAGAATCCTTAGGGCCAATGGGTTTCAAGATGAGGAAGGATCTTAAGGTCTCTTCCTTGGGAAAACACAAAGTTTAGAGGAGCCCAAACAAGGGAAAGGTTCAAAGCAATCTAAGCAATGCCAAAAACTAATGTAGCCACTAAAACTTAAATAGTCATTTGGATTCCAAATGTTGGAGGCTACATCCCCAGATTCATACCAAGAAATGGACAATCAAACCAAAGAGAAGGTGGATAACTAAAGTTAGGGGTGAATAAGGCATGCTTGCATCTGCATTCAAAGAAACAATAATTAGTGAATAATGATAGTCTTAACAAAGAGGATATTAGAATAGGAGAACCATCTTCAAAGACAACCTCTATATCGTTACCTCTCTAGTTGTAGAGAAATCATGTCTAATAGATTATTGCATTATGGTGTAGAGAGCTAGCATGAATGGGTATTTCAAGATTCAACAACAACAATGTTATAGGTACATGGCCTAGTAAGGGAACTAGCAAAGTCATTCTTAGTTTTAATGTTGTAACATTCTTTTGTTTTCCTTGTTTGTTGATTAGGGATCCAAAGCTCTTTTATGCATCTCTCTTATCATTTTGTGAATACCAACAAAGGTAGAGAAGAACAAACTATGCATGTTGAAATTTCAACAACCAAAATAGGAAATCTTGAGTAAGATGGTAGTTCAGCACGAGTACTCTTGCAATGATAAGTCGATGAATATCACACCTTCTCTAGTTCCACATGCACATCCAAAAGGAAGATTGATTGATCAACATCCAAAGGTTTTATGTTGTAACATCCTCAATGCTTGGAAAAGAAGAAGAAGGAGAACAAAATTTTGGTAGCTTTTTGGATGCATACATTTGTAGAGTTCAACTACAAACAATTATGAAAAATCTGTCATTGGACAAGGTCATTGAATTCCACGAAGGTAAGCCTACATGAAGAAAATAGTTCATACATGTCATTCATTTTCTCTATAAAAAATGTTTGGGATCTCAACTATATTACAACTAAACAAACATCAAAGAATGTTGAAGAGGACAACCACCATTGTTAGACCCCCCTGAGCCATGAGGAACAAGGGAAACAATGGAAACAATGCAAAACTTTGTACAAAACTCATGACATTATGTATTTGAAGAGTTGAAGCACAGTGCGAGAATAAAAATTCCCAAAGTCATCAAATTTAGAGTGTAGATAAATCCTAGTCCAACAACACAAGATTTTGTAGGAATCAAAATCCTCCAAAATTGGAAGGTGTGATTTGAAATGGATCCATGAAGTGGACTCACAAATCCCCTGTGAACAAGGAGGAAAGTTCAATAACATCAACAAAAGAGAGTGAGGAGGTCAACTGATGTAAACCAACAGTTGGTTGATGCCATTCTTAGCACTTTGAAATAGCTTCTAAAACTATGAATCTCTTTCCTACTCTGCTAAAGTGACATCCCACTTAGAATTCAATGAAGATTTGATATGAGCCTTCAAGAGGCATTTATAATTCTTCATAGTGAGAATAGGTTAAAGTCCATGTTCTATTTCCCTCCTAGACTTGTAGGTTTATTGGTGAAGTTATAGTTAGGCGAAGCCGCACCAACGTTAATTGTAGAGCTTATCGATTTTCATAAGAAGAAGGTTGCCCTTCCACTCTCCACATCGCTAAGTGATGGTGGGAGCGATGTTTAATGTGGAGGTGGAGTGAGACTCAATAGAAACCCTTTTTCCATCCACCCTTTGCATTAAAGGTAAATGATGCCATAGGGGGATGAGACCCCATACTAATGAGTGGTCAAAATGTGTCACAAAGGAAAGGAACTTGAGTTTAAGAAACATGTTGTTGGAATTGTCGACTTCAAGCATGACCCACATGTTGATGGTTTGATGGGTATACACCTAGAGAGATGGCATGAGTACAAGGATAATGTGCGGCCTCTTACCCACATCAACACCACTACTTCATTCACAATTGTAGATTTTCCGAGGTCCTATGACGATGCCAACTAAGTTTTGTCTTTGACCTTAGTTTGGCTCTAAGTTTCAACACTATGGTTGTCCCTTGTTGATGTTTTAGGACAACAAACAGTCACCAACTTTCAACTCAATATTTTGATGGTTAAGTGTCCTTTTGAGGTGCCCTTGGAAGTGTTTTCTTTACTCAATGTTAGCACATGCAATATACATAAAAAAAAATAACACTACCTCTAGATATTTTAACTTTAAAATGATGATCTACACTTCTAAGCATGCGTGAAATTGACACATATATTTTTGGTCAACATGACCCTGGAAAACCCCCCCCATGGGGAAAACCAGTTTGGAGCAGATATATATAGAAGGCCTCAAAGAAAAATGCACAACACAAGAAACATATACAAGTGAACCTAGTACAATAGCAACCACTCTCGGATGCCTTGGAGTTCCTTGAAGACCTCCCCACAAGCCTTGTGAAGTAAGGCGCCCCTTGCCTTAGTGTGCCTTTCTTCCTTTGCTTGCCTTTGTCTTTATCCTGATGCCTTTGCCTTAACTCTTGAGATTCCTTGACCTTGCCTTTACCCACTTGAAGCTTTGTGAAACCCTTGCTATATTCCCTTGAAGCTTGCATCCTCCTCCATGGCTTGGTGCACACCTAGCTTTGGTGCGCCCCTCCTCTAGCAAGAACTCCCTCTAAGCAAGCATGCCCTTAGCTCCTCACTAAGGCTCTCCCCACAACAAGTGTGCAACTCCTTCTACAAAACTCCTCTCATGTATGAAGTGCGCGCTCCTCAAGGATGTGCGCCTCTCCTCCTCCAAGTGCACCCTCAAGACTAGAATGTGCCTATGCTCATATATGTTCCTCCTCCTCCATGGAAGAACCTCCTCCAAGCATGTGCACCTTCCCTCACTCAATGAAAAAACCCTCTACCATGTGTGCCCTCCTCTCCTCAAGATTTGCGCCCAAGCTCTCCTCCTCTTCTCACAAGTGAAGAAATGAGTCTCATAAATGCATTATACCCTCCTTTATCCTCCTTTGGCCAAACCCTAAAAGATCAATGGGCTAGATCCAATCTAGCCAAGTCTAATCAATGGGTGAGATTCAATCCCTAAATCTCACTTAGGAAACCCACTTTCCTTAGTTTGCTTTATGTCTATTAATTCACCCACTTTGTGAATTAATTGTCACTTTAATGACTTAAGTGACATATTTCACTTTTGACTTAAATCTCCTAGGTCAAAGTGAAATTACAATTATAAAGTAAAGTACAAGGGTAATAGTCTCCCCCTTTGTGTTTGGAGACTCATAAAAACATGGGGACCACTTTCCAAGGTACCCAAATCTCAACACTCCCTCTTACCAAGGAAAGTGCCTGTCACCACCAATATCATCCCTATAGTGGACATGGTTGCCTCCTGGCATATACTCGATGAGTATGGTTGTACCCTAATCAATGAAAGTAGTCTCAGAAACAAATCTGCTCAATCTGTGTGATCTATAGATGGAAGTGTCTCTCCACCCATCCAAGATCACCTAGATCTTGGTATCAAACGATCTCCGCCTTGGTCTCCCACTAAGGATATTTACCTCCTGGCATCTCTCCAAAGGTCACTACTCTTGGCATCTCACCAAGAGTCACTCTCTCGGCATCTCACCAAGAGTCTCCCCTCTTGGTATCTCACCAAGAGTACCTGGATCTTGACATCTCACCAAGATCCTCAACTTGGCCTCTCGCCAAGTAGCTTCCACCTGAAGTGGATCTAGAACCTGGTCTTCCCATCTATGTATCTAAGTGAGGCTCAAGCCTTCATGGTGCCCTGCCACTCCTCCTCATCAATCTCTGATGCTCTAAAGCCCCTACACCAACCCTCTATCTTAGCATCTTTGAAACTGAAGCTATCCTGGGTGGACTAGTCACCCCCTCTAAAGATGGTGTACTCGAAACCTGAGTCTGAGCTCCCCCTGAATCACTACTATGAGTCAGTAGGTCCTCCTCAACTCTGTCTCCCCATATGATGTTGGATGGTGTAACAACAAACAAAGAACTGGTGAATGCACACTCTTTCGCAAACTGTGTATCGAACTCAAGCTCCTCTGTTGTCGCTGCTAAAACATCCTGCTGCTTCTTATTCTTCTTCTTGGGACATTGTCCTGCATAATGACCCATCTCTCCACAAGCAAAGCATCTCACTATGCTCATGTCTCTCTTTTTCCCACCACTGCTCTCTCCTCCCCGTGGTGGGGCCCCAAACTTGGGACCTTGCCGACCTTCTCGGTTGGTCTTCTTCTTGCCCTTTGTCCAAAGAGCAAGATCCTCATCACTCAACACTGTCTGTTGTTGATGTTTCCCAGAAGCCTCTGCCACAAGTCTAGTCTCCTCTTGAACGAAGTCATCCCACATCCTCTCCCATGTGGGCATGACCTCCCCAACAACAATTCTATGAACGAATGGACCCCATGGTTTGGTAAAGCTGTTTAAGGCTATCCTCACCATAGAATTGGGTTCCACCACATCTCCAATGACTCCAAGATCGTCTCTGATCTGGGTGTATCGACCAAGGAAAGAAGTAACCGACTCATCTTGGAGCATGTGAATGCCCCTTAGTCGATCATGAAGAACCATCTTCTAGTTCTCATTAGAGATTTGATAAAGCTTACATAGAGATGCCCACATCTCATATGCCCAAGCTTTCCCAATCAAGCGGGGAATGATGTGATCCCGCACTGAATCACATATTGTCTTCTTTTCCTTGTTGTTCCTCTTCCTGAACTCTGATAACAAGATGGGAGCAGTAGCAGGAGGAATAACCACAAGTGCCTCAATTATATCCCATAATTCGAGGTCCTCCAAGACAAAGACTATCCTTGCCTTCCAAGGTGACCAGTTGCTAGCTCTAGCTAGCCTATCCTCCGCACACATCTGAGATGCTGACATGACTGCCAAACTGCACTCCAACTGAAAAGGAACATTGCCTCACTTCTGTCAACATAGGTGTGAAAAGAGGCAAGTGAACACCGACCTCACTCCTAACAATATAGGTGTGAAAAGAGGTCGTGAAATACAACCTCACTCCTGTCCACACAGGTGTGAAAAGAGGCTATCCACAAGTGTAAAAAAAATCAGCCCTGAACTGTCCAACAAATCTTCCCACAAGTTGTCCACAAACTCTGTCAACACGCTGTCCAAAATATGCCCTGAACTGTCCACAAAAATGCTAAAAAATCAACAAGTCTAAGCCACCATTGGCTCTGATACCATGTAGATTTTCTGAGGTCCTATGAGGCTTCCAACTAAGGTCCATCTTTGACCTTAGTTTGGCTCTAAGTTTCAACTCTATCGCTGTCCCTTGCTGCTGTTTTAGGACATCAAACAATCCCCAAATTTCAGCTCAATATTTTGATGGTTAAGTGTCCTTTTGAGGTGCCCTTGCAAGTGTTTCCTTTACTCAATGTTAACACATGCTATATACATCAAAACAAATAACACTACCTCTAGATGTTTTAACTTTAAAATGTTGATCTACACTTCTAAGCATGCATGAAATTGACACATATGTTTTTGGTCAACATGTCCCTGGAAACCCCCCCCCCCCATGGGGAAAACCAGTTTGGAGTAGATATATATAGAAGGCCTCAAAGAAAAATATACAACACAAGAAACATATACAAGTGAACCTGGTACAATAGCAACCACTCTTGGATGCCTTGGAGTTCCTTGAAGACCTCCCCACAAGCCTTGTGAAGTAAGGCACCCCTTGCCTTGGTGTGCCTTTCTTCCTTTCCTTTCCTTTGTCTTTATCCTCATGCCTTTGCCTTTGAGCCTTTGCCTTAACTCTTGAGATGCCTTGACCTTGCCTTTACCCACTTGAAGCTTTGTGAAAACCTTGCTATATTCCCTTGAAGCTTGCGCCCTCCTCCATGGCTTGGTGCACACCTAGCTTTGATGCTCCCCTCCTCTAGCAAGAACTCCCTCTATGCAAGCGTGCCCTTAGCTCCTCACTAAGGCTCTCCCCACAACAAGTGCGCAACTCCTCCTACACAACCCCTCTCATGTATGAAGTGCGCTCTCCTCAAGGATGTGCGCCTCCTCCTCTAAGTACGCCCTTAAAACTAGAATGCGCCTATCCTCATATATGTGCCTCCTCCTCCATGGAAGCACCTCCTCCAAGCAAGTGCACCTTTCCTCACCCAATGGAAAAACCCTCTACCATGTGCGCCCTCCTCTCCTCAAGATTTGCGCCCAAGCTCTCCTCCTCTTCTCACAAGTGAAGAAATGAGTCTCATAAATGCACTATACCCTCCTTTAGCCTCCTTTGGCCAAACCCTAAAATATCTATGGCCTAGATCCAATCTAGCAAAGTCTAATCAGTGGGTGAGATTCAATCCCTAAATCTCACTTAGGAAACCCACTTTCCTTAGTTTTCTTTATGTCTATTAATTCATCCACTTTGTGAATTAATTGTTACTTTAATGACTTAAGTGACATATTTCACTTTTGACTTAAATCTCCTAAGTCAAAGTGAAATTAGAATCATAAAGTAAAGTACAAGGGTAATAGTCTCCCCCTTTGTGTTTAGAGACTCATAAACACACGGGGACCACTTTCCAAGGTACCCAAATCTCAACAACAATAAACACACGAATGCCAAGGCAAGTCTGTAAAGATTGAACAATTATACTTTGTGTAATGTAACTTAAGATGAGTTGTTTTGTTTGTTAGAGGAAAGCTAATAGAGGGTTGTGAGGTTAAGCTCCATGAGTGCAATGGTATTTATAGCCTCCTAAACTTCTGTAACACTTTCTTGGTGAACATTTGGCCTTTTAAAGTAGGAGATAAATGTGCCAATGAATGTTGGTTCATGGGTTCTTTTAGGGGATTCATTAACTGATGACAGGTTTCATCTATTAAACAAATGATTTCCTGGAGATGTTTAAGGGGAATTACAATGAGAGAAGGATCAATGATGGAGAAAATGGAAACCCGGGCCACAATAGAGAGTTGGTTAGCCCTAGCATTTTTTGAAACCAATAACACGATTCTTGGAAGGGGGAAGAGTGGATGGCATCTTAGCATCTTGGATGATAAGTGTATATAATGCTTCACTAAAAGGGAGAGTTTGATGGCATGGAGAAGTGATTCGATCCAGTGCAAAGAAGCACAAAGAAAAGGATCGTTGGAAAACGTCTGAGAGATAATGAATCCCATAACTTAAAGAGAGGATAACCTTGCTAGTTGGAGTCCACAACAAGAGAACATAACCTAGTTAGACACAAACAAGAGAAGTTATCTTCAAGCCACCATGCCACAATTTGATGTTTTTTTGAAGATTTTATTTAGCATACTGGATTAATGATCCCTCATCCAAGAAATAACAGAAGACATTGATTATTTGGTTTGGTTCAAAAGTCTCGAGAGCACAAGAGTTTTGAAAACATACCAATCCAGGGCTCTAGCTGAGCCGTGGAAGAAGGGTGCAAAGTCTCAAGCAACATTACAAAGGAAGTATTTGCATATGTAGTTGCTTGGAGTTTGTTATATAGAAGCAAAGCTCACCAAGAGCCCTTTGAACCCTGTATCAAGCATTAAAAGCAGAGAATAGGAAGTCTTCTATCTTACAAGAGCACAAGCTTTGATGGAGCCCTTTGTGATT
The DNA here is from genome assembly GCA_009831015.1 of Picea engelmannii. Taxonomy (NCBI): domain Eukaryota; kingdom Viridiplantae; phylum Streptophyta; class Pinopsida; order Pinales; family Pinaceae; genus Picea; species Picea engelmannii. Next base: position 6,505 of record ML781560.1, on the reverse strand, counting down.
ATGATAATCTATTAATGATTTAGCAAGCCTCCTATTTTGTTATTAGAGTCTTCCTGTAAGATTATCTAAGGTAAATCGCTACATCGAATGTGTTTGGTATTCTATTATTATACTGCGATTTGATTTCATTGGTTTCTTGCACTTCACATAATACAATAAGCAAAATAAAACACAATAATGTAGAAATAAGATAATAAAAGTGAATTTAGAACCAACACAATGAAGTGGAATCTTGTTGTTAGCCATATCAATTTATTAAAGCATAAAGATCAACACTAGTGAATGAGTTCACCATAGGTGGATTGATTACTTATCACTTTGACTCACAAGTTAAACACAAGTCAAACTAACTTAGTAAGTCTCACTTATCTCTCTATATATAATATAGACACAAATATAGAAAACACTTATTTAACTTGTTTCAAACATGTTTCAGGCAAATAACCATTCAACCTCTCATGGATTCAAAATCCAGGGCATTTTGTAATATGTACTTTGAAACTAAATCTCATTCACCATAACTCTTTTTTTCCTTCAAAGGTGGCAAAACTTATCATAGCTTAATTGTCCACTAGTAGTAAAGACAATCATCACTAGTTGTTATTCACGAATGTGGACTAACTCATCACCATTATTCAAGGAAACCATGTCACTTGAAATCACACCATTGGTAGTTTGCAAGGGGACAAATTTTCACTCTTGCTAGATGCCTCTGGGTCTTGGGCCATTAACTTGTTTCCTTAAGGAAAATGAACTCTAAACAATTAGAAATAGTTTTAGGTCTTACTTGAAGACCAAAAAAATGGTTAAGAAAACTAGTTTTCCTTGTAACCATCATCAAAACTATTTCCACTTGGATAATATATTTCTTAATAACATCATAACTTATGAAAATTATTTATTTTCCAAATCCAATATTAGTTTTTTATATTTTTTCATTTTTTCTCTATCTTCTTTACTTATTTATATGATACTAGTCAAGTCCATACTAAATGCACTCTAACCTCCCCTTTATTTATTTTGAGACTAGTCGAGTCCATACTAAATGCACTCTATCCTCCCGAAACGACATGTCCACGAAGTTCCAAACCTTGACCTTATCTTCTAAGAAGATCGGACATTATACTCTCAAGAGACCACAAAGTGAAGGAGAGCGCCAATAATCTCAAATGCCACCCTGTTTTAAAACACCACAGTGCATTCAATTCATTACAACCATGAAAGGATAACGCATTTACAGTGGGGACAGAACTCTCCTCCCTTCTCCATAGACCCAAAATTACACAGTTCAATACAACATGATTCTAACAATGCAAACTTATTGTCTACAGCCTGCATTTCCATCGCGATTGTCTCCCAAGTTCTCAATTTCTCAATTGCAGAGAAATGTATGTAAATTTTCCCGGAAGAAGAGAACCTGTCGAGCAGCTCTAACAGTGGAGAAGAAGGGGACTAAATGGGGCTTCAATCTACCTTTTAACAGGTAAGCCCAATTACTATCCAGCATAAAATTCTTAGCTCTCATGTTTAATTTTTCCTGAAGCCACTTCTCAGAGAGTTTTATTTCAAGATAAATCTGGTTTACAGTGCATATAGCCATTCATTTCGTTTGGGTTTTTTTCAATTATACTGTGACGCGTGGGTTTGTTTGAACGAGACCTGAGAATGTCCATCTTTGAATTGCTTTGTGCTTCATACTTCAAAGTTCAGCGTGTATTGAGGCATCGCAGATATTAAAGTTATGTATACTTTGATTCATTGAGAGAAGCATAACGGTTTTCGTCTGGACGAAGGGCTTAAAATCTAATTTTGTCATTTGGTGTATAGTGGTGCAGGGTAGTCACTCCTTATTACCAGAAATGACACTTATGGGGGCTGTTTCCGGCGAAAGCCTGTCTGAAACGGAAACAGCACCAGAAAGGTGGTTCACTGGTTCACTGCACCACAAAGAGTAGGCTTCCTTCCGCTTAGTCGCCTGGTCTGAGGGGTCTCTAATTCTATTCTACAAAAATTGCCCAGAACTTGCTTCGAGCCTTGTCACTTTGAAACTCATGTCATGTGGGTGGGGCAGACCATAGTGAGAATGGAACCTTTGTGGACAGCTCAGCACTTTGTCGACCCTACTCCCTCTACCTCGGTTTTCCCCCTTGTGGTGCGCCTTCCAAGGAAGTTACGCCCCTCCTTTGTTGATCTCCAATAAAAAATCGTTTTTATTTGGAGGCTCTTTCTCTTCCCTAGCACGGATCCCATGGCCTCTCACTTGGGCTTTGTGTGATCCCAACCTCACCACACTCATCTCCACCTTCCATTTGCTTCTCTTCATCCCAAGAGGTGCGCCCTCCAAGAGGAGTTACGCCCCCCTTCCTTTAGAAGTTTCCAAATAATTATTAAAAAATTATTTGTGGCTCTTCACTTACCTTGGCACGGATCCCATGCCTCCTACACACCCTTGGATTTATCCCAACCTTTTTTCCTATTGTCTACACCCTAGATCTATGGATCTAACTCTAGATGGTGCGCCTTAGCCTAGGGATTTCCTCTTTTGCTTGGTGTTGGACACTTGGGATAGATCCAAGAGGGGTGAGTTTGCCTCTCCAAGTATAAAAGGAACCCTTTCCTCACTTCTTCCTTACCATATCTTGAGCTATTGTTATGCTACTTGATTTATCACTCACTCTCTCTCTCTTGTCCATCTCTTTCATTCTATGCTCTTAGGGTTTTGGAGTAAGTACTCTCCAAGATCTAT
>ML781559.1:1923352-1946504 GCA_009831015.1 Picea engelmannii | reverse complement strand
TCCTTCCTGGAACTCCTGTTTAGGTTCCTGAAATTGACACAGAGTCTGATTTCTCCACTCTTCTTCCTCACTGGGACCAAATTGGCCACCCAGTCAGAATATCTCAAGGGGACAATGATCTGGGCATCCAGGAGCTTCTTCATCTCTCTCTCCATGACAGGTAGTAGCATGGGATTTATCTGTCTCAGTTTCTGCTTGAATGGCCTAGCCTCTTCTTTCAATGGGATCTTGTGCTTGATGACTAACGTGTCGTATGTCTTGAGGTCTTCATAGGTCCATGCGAATACATCGACAAATTCCTTCAGCAACTTAGTATATTCGATCCTCTCCTCCTCGGTTAGACTCTTTGACAGTTTGACCATCTTGGGCTCCTCTGGTGTGCCTATGTTGCAATCAGCTGTATCAACATCATCACCAGAAACTCTCCCCTTTACTGCCACATAATTTCCATCAAACAACCTTTCTAGCGGGATGAGTCCTTTTGGAATGTGATTGCTCGGCAGTTGTATAATCTGATGGTCAAAAATTTTATTCATCAACTCCCCAGGGTGATGATCAGGTTCTCTCTCAATGTCAGGGTCCTCATCTATGTGCAATGCAGAAAATTTATCAACGGATTGAAGAAACTTTTCGATCTCTTGATCATCCTCAAATACCTTCCAATGCTTGACATTGTCTGGTACAGAGGGTCTGTATTTTATTTCAATATCGGACCTGACAGTGGGCAACTCCGGAACTTCAAGCAGACTAGCTGTGAAAGATAAACAGTCGGCTGGGGTGTTTTCTTCCATTGGAATGAAAGAGATGTTAAAATCCAGGAAGAAATTATTCACAAGGTCCCATACCTCATTCCTGTAGTTCCCGAGTCGAGGATGCTTGGTCTGATAAACGTTTTTTACCTGCTGGAAAATCAACTCTGTATCCCCGAACACAGCTATCTCCCTGATTTCCATTTCTTTCACAGCTCTCAATCCCAGAACCAGAGCTTCATACTCTGCCACATTATTAGTGACTTCAAATTCCAGCCTGTATGACAGAGAGATGGTCTCATGACAAGGGGATACGAACACTATCCCGACACCTGCACCCATACTGGAGGAAGCTCCATCAAAGAACATCTTCCAAATAGAGGTGGTTGGAGGGGGTGTCTTCTGATTAAGAATGGACTGCTTTCTAATCTGCAAAGGGGCCTCAGGAGTCTGAGTGACCTGCAACAAGCTAGACCCTAAGTCAGTGTCCAAGGCATAGATGGGATGATTAGTGGGGTTTTCTTCGTCACTGACAATGTAGGCTAGCTGGGCTTCTCTGTATAATATCCTATGTTCCCCTCCAAACACTGGAATGGTGGCATATGTAAGATCCATCTACAGGGTTCCCCCCAGTCTCTTAATCCAAGATCTTGAAAACAACATGCCAAACTTGGGGGGAACATCAGCTACCACAATATCCATGATCATGCTCTTCATGGGTAGCTGAAACAAAGAGACTACCAGGTCTTTGATGACTCCCAAACATTGTACCCTCCTGGAGTCAAAGGAATAGAGGTCATGATAGGCTCCAGTGACTTCTAATCCTATCTCTTCCATGACGGCTTTAGGCATGAGGTTGTGGGAGGCCCCTGAGTCCATAAGGAAATTATGAAGCACTTTGTCATGTATGTTCAGGGATGTGTAGAAGGGAGGGGATGAATCATCTCTGTCTTCTACCATGGGACCTAGGATAACTGCAGGTATTTCATCTTGGAGGTTTATGGAGTCTGTGAGAGGGTATGAGGCTTCAGACTTCAGCAGTTCAGAGAAGCATTTTTTGAATTCCCCATGCTTAATTAACTCAGTGAGTGGTACAGGAATTCTGATTTTTTGAATCTCATGTTCGAAATTGAAAGAAGACATAGGCTTCGGGATTTCTCTAATTTCAGGAACATGATTATGGATAATGGGGGAGAGAGGTTGGGCCTTCTTACCTCTTTCTGCTACTTCATTAGCAGGTTTGTCTGTTCTATTTGATGGCTCAGGAATGTCGAGTGTTGCTGCCCTTTTGTCGGACCTCAGGTTGTACCTACCTCGACCGCCACCAKCTTTGTCTCCCTTGCTCAATTCGTTCAGCTGACCATCCATGAGAGATTCTTCATATGCTGATTGGGTCAGATGAGGGAAAGGGGGAGTGACTTCTACACTGTGGATTTTAGGCTCAGGATCTTCTGCTTCCCCTCCTTCTTCATCAGCCACAAAATTGTTCTGGAAGGGGGCCTGAATTTTTTGGTCGTCTCTGTCTCTGTCCTTCTCTTTGTGCATAGCTGGAGGAGCGAAATTATTTGGCCTTCTGAAACCTTCCCTATTCTCGGTGCTCTGAGGGCCCTTGTTTATTTGTTTTCTCTCCACCTTCAACCTCTCCACCTCTTCTTTAAGGAGGTTCATAACTCGGGTTAGCTCATTTACTTGAGGGTGGGACAGTGATGGGCCGGAAGTTGAGGCTTCCGAATTTTCCTTTCTTCTGTCTGTGTCGGCCTGGCTTCTTAGTCTGTTAGCTGCCAATATATTGGATTCCACTTCTATAGCTGCATCTTGCATCTGAGCTAAAGAGGTGGCTCTTCTTTCTCTTAACACGAGACAGAAATCAGGGTCAAATGCGCTAGCATAGGAAATTTGAGCAGAGGCCTCTGAGGGTTTAATCTTTGCAAGAATCTTGTTGTACATCTTATTAAATATTTTGGAGAAGTCCGAGACAGAATCCCCTTCCATCTTCCTCAGAGACCCAAACTCAGTCATGTAATACATATAATATTTTCTATCTCCCCACTGCCTCAAGAAAACGTTATCCAAGGCTTCAATGCCAGCAATAGATCCAGGGGCCAGTCCTCGGAACCATTTCCTCACCTCCCCATCAAGGCTCTGGACAAAGACTCTCATCCAGACATCTTCACTCTCGATATTCAAGTTGTCTACATAGCTGTAAAAGGAAGCTAGGTGCTCTTCAACAGTTACATCTCCCTCACCACTGAACTTGGGCATGTATTTCAAATAGTCTCTAGCAGGGAGAGGGTTCAGAGGCTGGGGTAGAATCAAAGGAGCATATCTGGCAGCAACTATGGCATCCATTTTGTTCGGAGGGGGGTTAGCACCAGCCATAGGGATATTAGGTAGAGGAGAACTCGGAGGAGAAGGAGTATGAACGAGAGATGTCGGAACAAAGATTCTTGGAGGAGACAATAGAGAAAACAGAGAGACAGCCAAGGGATCTGAGTGTGCAGATGCTTCTCTCTGAGCAGTAGTAGGGATAAGAGGAGGGGTGGTGAAACCTTTAGAAGCTCAAGGTCTGTGATGAGGCACGACCTCTAGGGAGGGGGAAGTGACAAGGATCTCTCTTTCTGATCCCAGACCAGGAGGAGAAAACTCAGTAGGAACACTCCCAAAATTCAGAAAATGGGAAACCTCAGAGGAAGGATGACTAGGAAGCTGCGAATAAGAAAATGGAGTTCTCACAGAAGGGGAGGGCGTATTACCTGTTTCAGCGATGGAAACTTCTTTTGCAGTGCTCTTTCCCTTTCTGCGCACCGCTTCCACGTCAGCTTCTGGTGTAGCTAAAGGTAAGTGTGGATTAGACCTCGTGTGTCTGCCTCTCGAAGCCACAGTTGATAGAGGAGGTTCTCCCCAGCGGAGTCATCACAATGGAGTTGCCAGGTGCACAGTAGCAATCTTCAAGTTCTGATATCTGATGCACCTTCAGACTCAGTTGATCTTTGTCGTTCAATCCCGGGGAAAATATTCAACTTCGTCCCCGACAACGGCACCAAAAATGTTGGCGATGGAAGTCACTCCTGGATTGCTTGCAGGAGCAGAGCCCGACGCCCATCAGTTTAATGTCATGATTTGTTTGGAAGGGGTGATCAAATGGAAGCCAACTCGGAACAGTTGTCTCAACCCAGAAACTGGGCCAGGCATGCACAAACGAGTGAGGTCTTGATAAACTTCAAACAGTGAGTTGTAATAAGGGTGAGTAGACGAAAGACTTCATGAGAAGGGTGCAAGGATCTACTATAGGCGTCAAGCTTCTATCAGACGAGGAAAGCAGGCATCTGAAAACAAGATCTTCTTATTTCCAAACACGGGAAACCAGAGAAACAACAATGCAACAATAAATCATTTACCATAACATAACTGTATTAATTCAAGTGAATCATTCGATCATGAACTCTCCAGCATAAGACGAAAACAAATATGAAAAAGGGGGAACTGTTTGTCATAAACAAAGAAGTCTCAAACACAGATACATAACCAGGAATCCAGAGTGGTCATGAAAAATTTACAGTCGGGAGCGTAGCTCTACCATCGATAGATACAAAAATGGCGAAAATGCCTTCATATACTCAAACTAACAACAACAACAAAATCGAGACGTAGCATTGAAAGCTTTGCGTCTGCATGGCTTCTGACAACACGGAGCTGCAATCTTTGGATGGTCATGCAACTTATGGCAGACGCGATCGATATTCTGACAGTTTCTTCGGCGATTCGACGTGCCTTTAATTCATTGCAGGACGTCCCCATTATGGCGGAGACGATGTCTAACCACCACCAACCGCTTCAATAACTACTTCTTGGGATTGTAGACGACCTGGCCAACTCAGCATTTTGGGACATGGAAAACTCCTCGTGCTGCCACCTGGAATAACCGAATAGCTTGAAGGATGGGTATGGAAGCCAACATGGGAAGTGGGGTAAGGCTATGGAATGATGGGGCCATAACTACAAGGACGAAGCAAGAACGATGAGAGGCGATCAGAGGCGGTGGGAGAATAGACGTGGCAGTCTTTATTTAGTGAGAGACTGACATGGAGGGAAAGGGATACGTGGCGGGTGGTAAATGGATGACGAGACGAGGAAAAGGCCATATGGAAGCGTGAGAGAGGGGTGAATGGTGACACATGGAGGCAAGGGAAAAGCAGACAGGGATATGTCATGACGGAAAAAAGGGCCCACACGGGTTAAAGACAAGGCAACTGAGAAGGTCGGGGCGCATTATCATCCGAAACTTTGGACAAGTGGGTTTTAACCCATTCTTTTGCGTTCTAGCCCCCCTTTACAAGAAATATCGCTAACATCTCCAAAATTGCTTCGATACTGATTTAAATTTAGATCCATGCCATCATGAGCAAGAAACTGATTGTTTTATGTATACATTTGTAGATGACCATGAATGTGAAATTGCAGATTAGCTTGCAGAACAACAAGTCGTTGCCTCAATTTCCTATTTGATGACACTACAGATATTTTTGGTGAACCCATGTATGATGAGTACGATGATGACTATGAGGTTGAATCTTTAGAACAAGTAGTTGCACTTTCTGAATCTGAAAACAATTGTTTTCAACAACCCAAAGAAACTGGCAAATGTGCATATGACAACAGTGAAGAAAATGAAGAAATTTTTGAATTAGGTGAAAGAAATTTTCCATTTTGTTTTGCGCCTTTCAAATTGCTAAAGAAAAATGTTTATAATGTTTAAAATTAGAAATCCTCTAGGCATGATGTTGAATATGAAGAAATAAATGTACTTGCCAATGAAAATTATCTTCCATTATGTTTTTCTTCCTTTGAGTTGTTGAAAGTAAATCATGAGATAACAGAGGAACCAGTGAAGTCTAAATGCATTCACAATGATACTGTTTTACATGAGAAAACTTTTATCAGTGAAGAGGACCAAAAACCTTCTCATACTTTTAATGACCCTTTTGCTGATTACGTGGAAGGTTATTTTAGTTCAAATTTGCAGCCTGTGATCAACTACTAGCTTGGAAATAAGTATGATGGTCAATCAATGTCAGTGTTAGATATGGATTTCTTTCCACCAGGGGTTTCATTTCAGCTAGCACTATCTTTTGATTCATAAGATTTTTATTTCCAACAGTCTCAATATATTTCTCATCCTTTTTGTGGTAATCAATAGGTTCAATTACATGAAAACAAGGATGCAGTGGAAGGGGTGAAACATGATTGTTGTTTTATGTATGTTTTTGATGATCCATTTGTATTTTTGTTCGAGGTGGTAAATAGTCCCAATGTTTTTAATTTTCATAGATTTGAATTTTCAATGTGGTAAATCTTTGAATGAGTTATCAATAAAGAAGCTTTGGAGTGAGCATCTGAAAAGAAAGAAAATAGTGGATAAAGTGATTGCATGGTTGCATTGGCATTTCGATTTCACTTGATTGGTAGTTTTTCAACGGTTAGGGTAGGTAGGTGCGAATAAGCTCAGCATGGCGAGCATTTCTTTCAACATTTTTTCAATTTGTATTTTTAGTTTGGGTTTTGTTCAGTTGCAGAATAAGTTGGTGGCAAAGCGAATTACAGGTTGCAGATCATAGTATAGGGCTTGAGAACATCCCAATGGATAAGGCACTTGGTTTATTGTTCTTTTCTACCTCATAGAGAGGATAGCATCCCCATTGGAGCCAACTGTTAACACCATGATTTTTATAACTAAAGTTAGAGTTTTGTCAGCAATTTGAAAAGTCATGCATGTTAACACCAATATTGTTTTTATGCCTGGCACCATCTAACATCTCCAGGGGTCGGTTTCAAAAGGAATATTTATCATTTATTATTCCCATTTCCATTTGTAACTACGCGCTACAAAATTCACTGCGTGTTGCAAAATTCGTTGCGCACCGCATAGAGGATGATGTTGAGTAGAGAATGTTGTCATGAAAAGCATGTTGTCGCATAGAAAATTTCATCACGTGAAGGACGTTGTCGCCCAAAGAATGATGTCGCGCAAAATACGTTGTCGCGCAAAGAATGTTGTCTCCCAAAGGGTGTTGTCACATACATAATGTTGTCACACAAAGGACATTGTCGCACAAAAGATCTTGTCGCGTAGAGAACATTGTTGCACACAGGAATTTGTCGCGTAGAGAATGTTGTCATGCAAAGGACGATGTCGCATAGAGAATGTTGTCTCGCAAAGGATGTTGTCGTGGAGAGAATGTTGTCGCACAGAGGATGTTATCGTACAGATGAATTTGTCATGCAGAGGATGTTGTTGCACATAGAGGATTTTGTTGTGCAAGGGATTTTTTCTCACAGAGGATGTTTTTGCACACATGATGTTGTTGCACAAAGGATTTTCCTATGCACAGGCTACAGGACATGTTGCGTAAATGACTCGTTTAGTGGTCAACTTCAAGATCAATTACTGACCAACTGGAGAGGAGTTTTAAAAATACCAAAGAAATGTTTTTCCAGGACAATCCTTGTAATAAAAACCTCTCTCATATTTTCAAAATGTTTCACAGATTGGGATATTCAAAGCAATATTTGAGCCTTATTTTTCATTTTTCATGATTTCCTATCCGAGACATATTTTTTCAACACGTATTCCGGCCAGAAGGAGATGAATTTCAAGAAACCAAGAGAGGCTTTTCTTCACAACGAGCTTACCTACAAAATCGTCTCTCATTTTTTAAAACTATAATGGTATTTAGGAGACATGATGTCATATTTAACGACTATTTTCCCAGTTTGTTTCTCAATCCGCTGCGTCTTTTTCTGTAGGTTACTATTTCATAGAAGACTTGTTGTGAAAGGGTGACATAGTGTCCAAAATTTCACATGATGACTCATCCAAACCATATGGTATAATTTTGATCATTATCAATGATTGTAAAGAATATTTCGGTTACGATTATGATTTAGAAAAGTCAGGTTGTCTATTTTTAGTAAATCCTTTGAAGTTATTGTTCTCTTTCAAAGCAATCAGATCCATGATTATAGGAGGGAGTAGTTTGACCCTAGAAACCAAGGGTGAAGTTAGTTTTCTATATATGGGATCATTTTCATGTAAACATGGTTGGTTGGAAAAATAGTGTAGACAACGACTATTGAATTTAGATTTTGAATTTGACTGAAACTTAATGCAAAGGTCTCGAAGATTTGATGAAAATATTCTAACTGTAGTAGTCTGATGTATTGTACTCTCTCTTTGCGTACATGATTCCCCATGTTCTTTATATTCATATCTATTTTTTATCTAAATTGGAACGTGATTTCAAATCTAGAATTCACTGTGCGGTGCTCTAGATTTTGCACCATTTAGATGACTACGTTTCTTCTAAGTGAATTCTGAATTCATCCCCAGCGGTGCTCCAAGTTGCTTCATGTGTTTTTCTCTCACCATACACAACGATTTTTAATTGAAAGAATGTTTCTTATTTAGCCTTTATCCTCTCAAGTGTAGTCACATAGTCATTTGTTTCTCTCGTTTTTACAATTTGACTCCATTTCCCAATGTTTCTTTCTCTCTTTCTTGTCCTACCATCCCTTTTAAAACAAAAATAAACTTTTGCTATTGCATAATCTGACCTCTATGCATTTATTGATGAAATATTTGAGTTATCACCAGTCATTGGACATATGAGAGAGCCCTCTCTGGTTGTATAGGTCAAAATACAATCTAAAGTTGGTTTCTAGATTACCTTGGCCTTTGTTTGATGCATCCCAAAGAAATTACAGAGTGATAACAATACCAATTCAATTAAATATATGCTCTGCATATAAAAAAAAAAAAACAACGACACTTCATACATAGAATCATTAACAAATATTCCATAATAGAAAATAGACAATTACACACACCTTATTTAAAATAACACATAAGAGACACTTATATTTTATTAATTAAACACCTACTGCAGGAATAACTTCCATGTTCCTCCCAGGCATAGAACACACTTCTCATAATCTCAGGAGTGAATCACCCCCAAGATGGGGATAAACTCTACTAGGGAAATAAAACTCCCAATAAAATCTAAGTTTTGTTAATCAATAACAATTCTCATATTCAAGTGCCAACTTTAGTAGCCATCCTACAATCTCTCATTCCCCACATGCCTATCCCACCCCATGAAGTGTTTCTCTTCACTTCTCAACAATAATTTAGATACCCCACTTCCCTTATGGGGATTCAACAACATGTTGGAAAGGGAGCCTCAGAGCCCTATGGCTACAACTTAGCACCTTGGGAATTAATTCCCAACAATTCTCTCACCTAGAGAGAATGCTCACGGGTCTGACAACCCACCTCTTTGACCATGGGTCTGACAACTCACCTCTTCAACATACATGATTGAAAACCCGCTTCTTCATTCTGGTTCTACCCAAAAATGTTCCATGTCTTTCACAACACAATTACAACTGCACAATATGACCATCGGGTATGTAGGATGGAAATCATGGAGTAATCATCCCATAATTATGGGAAATACACTCCATCTCCCTCTTATATATGTATGTTTCTTTTATGACACATGGCACTCAAGGTGCCCCCTTCTCCCCATTTTATAAAATTTAGGATATATTCATATCCATACTTTGGATTTAAGGAATATTAATATAATATTCCATTGGGATTAATACCCCTTAGCTTAGCCCTTTCCTAGACTCTTAGCCCCCCTTTCCCTTTCTAGTGGAGCTTATCCACCCCATATCTTTTGTTGGTTTGTTCTGCAACAATGGTGTACCTTTATTAATATATGAGTATGATTACGAATTACAATAATAGGCTCACTAGCCTTTAGCATCTAGGTTCTCTAGCCTAATAATCACATAAGCATTCTAGCCTATAGTAACCTAACTTACCAGCCTATAAAACATATTTACATTTACAACTGGGGATCGACCTGGGGTATTACATATGGTCAAATGGAAGCACCTATAACATCATTATTAATGAAGGAAGCACTTTCTTAGACTGAAGCAACAACCCAAGATTTCAAAAATATTAAGGAGGCTATGTGGACAAATCTTGTCCTTGTCACACTTGACTTTACAAAAAAACTTATTATGGAGTGTGATGCTTGAGGCCATATAATTGGTGTCATTTTAGTGCAATAAGGCATGCCCGTTTCCTTTTAAATCATCCAAATTAAAGGACTTAATCAACAATATATTGTTGGCTAATTAAAAGTTTTGTTATGCATTTGGTTAGTTTCCTAACTTCATTTTCCCTTACTCAACCATATCTAAACAACTAGATACGGCCTAAATAGATCATTTGGTCCAAGGAGAAAGGTAGTTATTAAGTGTATGTCAAAGAAAAAAAATTATTGTCTACTCCCCATCATGCCGGAAATCCCATAAACCTCCTTGATCTGTTGGTTCTTGATCTAGAAACCCTTGTTTATAGTCCATCTTTTAACACCTCTCTATCTGACTATGAGTCTCCTTGAATACTCATTTATTTTATTAGTGAATCAAAGGTTGAGACCTCATTATAGAATAATCTTGGGTGGAGGGATCCATATTCCTTTTTACAGAGCAACATTTCTTCAGTACAGGTAACTAATTAGTTTGCAAACTACTCATATTAATAAGACTCTCATTCGTTCGAAATGGAATGTTCCCAATGTTTAATTTATAATTATTTAACATATGTTCTCTATAACACTAGTTGCATTGAATGTATTTCATATTTGATCAAAATAACGAGTTAGTTATTAGTACAAATACCTTTTTCTCATAGACTTGTATGCTCGAGTTTTGCAGGTTGTAAAGGAAGCTATCAAGAAGGAGTGAAAGGGCTCTTGAATTTGGATCTACACCAAACATAGGAATTCTAGTAAGTTTACCTTTCTCCCTCCTATGAAAGTTAGTTATTTCGTTTGAATTAGTTATAGAATATTTTCTATTTTAATTTCTTTGTCTTTTACGGTTATTGTTTTGTTTCAGTTAGCTCACGATTGTAGAGGACTTTCCGCACAAAATGAAGTGGACACCGTACTAGATATTTCTCCCTAGTGGGCCTACTTCTAGGATTTTTTCTTTGTTTGCTTGATTTCATTCTTTTTCTTTTGTTTATGATTTCTTTCTAGCACTTAGATTATAAACTTTTAATTGTTTGAGTCTTTCCTTACTAAATCTTGTTTCTTCCTCTTTATTTCCTTTTTGGAATTTTTTGAGGCACATACATGTTTTTCAATTATAACAATAACGTACATACACAACCTATAGTTAAGACAATTAAGTAGATATACGGGTTTGCTTTAGAAAATATGCATACATCTCTGTGGAAGAGGGTTTTTTCAACCTTTTTCTATTTACAGAGTTTTTGGTTTGGGTGTTTAGAGTCTCTCCTAGAATTTTGGGGCTATGTTAGGTTGTTTTCTAGGTTCATAAGTTATTTAGTTAGATTTTTTTATAAAAGAAAAATGTTTTTTTTTTCATTTATTTGTTGATCATTTTAAAGTTTATAGAGGAAGTTTAGGAAGTTATTTTCCATATTCTTTCTTGCCTCGGGTAGCCTTTCTTGTTGTCCTTGAATTTTTTTTAGAAAGTATACTTTTATATTCCTTTTCAATCCTTGTCACTTTTTCGCTGAAAAATAAAACTTTCTGAAGTGTGCCTTCTATTTTTTTAGTGTTTTTGGATTCAAAATACATTTTTTGTTCTTGAAAGGCTTCTATTTTTGAAGAGTTAGTTATGGTTTCAATGAAAAGGATAGTGTAGTTTCTTTTCAGTTGCTTTGCATTTCAAAAAGAAAAAATGCATTGGTAGTGCATGCCATCAAAAAGAAAATTCTTAATTTTTTCATATTATTGAAAATAATATATTTTTCTCCTTTTTATGAAGCATGTTTCACTCATTTTCAGTGAAGAACAAGAATATTACATATCATGTTCTTATAAGTGTCTTGAGTTTTTGTCGAGCCTTAAAAAAAACGTCTATTTTCATCTGTTTCCTTTGTGAGTAAACAACAACCTCTTAAAATGAATGCTTAATTAAAATAAAATAGACTTTTTATTTTCTAGGGTGAAAAAATAGCTTAAGTTGGGGCCTTGGACTAGGTTGGAGAGTTAACTCTCCAAGGCCATAAAAAACAACGTAGGATTGTGATATAGGGAGCACTAAAATCTAACTATCCTATAGGTATGGCTCGGATCCTCCTCTAACATAGAAGTTACAGATGAGATCACATGAGGAGGAGTTGAGGATATAACCCCTACGAAGCTTGACTAAATGCAAAAAAGAGTTTATATTTTTGTGATTTCACTAGTGCCCATACCTCCTTGAGAGGCAACACTTTAGAATCTTTGGGATTTGGTACCCTTCCCATATATTTGATCCAATGTTTTACTATACCCCCAGACATTGAATGCGATTTTGTATCCTTAATAGTCATTCCTAGGTTTCTTAGAGGTGATTGCTGGGGATTTCCCATGGTACCTAGTGTAAATGTGGCATCACACTTCTCAGTACCCCTGGAGGGTTCCCCGTGAAGTCTGGGTATTGGAGACGAGAAGGGTTGGTTATGTATGCCAGGGAAACTTCCTCTCACTCCTTCATTCATTCGTTCACAAGACTTAATCAACACATGTCTTCAGTTGAAAGGTCCTTCCCTAACTTCATTACTACTATGATCTCGAGGCCTAATCCAGTTTATCTTGAGAATTGGTGAAGTTATTTGTGATTGTTGTTTCCATAGTATTTTTCTAGTGGTGTGATCTACGTACATAGCCAAATTAGGTAAGTTTGTTGGTAGTCACCTTGAGTCTGTGATTTAAAGTGGTTGATCAGATGCCTTGTCGATCTAGGATAATTCATGGTCTTTCACCTATGGAATCAAATTCTCCACCACCTCCTTTGAGGCATTGAATTAATA
This sequence comes from Picea engelmannii, assembly GCA_009831015.1. Lineage (NCBI taxonomy): Eukaryota > Viridiplantae > Streptophyta > Pinopsida > Pinales > Pinaceae > Picea > Picea engelmannii. The sequence goes on along the minus strand of ML781559.1, from coordinate 1,933,850 downwards.
AAACCAACACTTCCATATTGGATGGTCCCATTAAAATCATATAGATAGAATCCACATAAAAAAAACTTCTACGCCATAGGTCACACGAATATCGAATCTCAAAGATGAAGGCTTCAGTTGTCCTTTTAACCCTCTGTTGACTAGATCCCATGATCCGGGTTTCTTTCAAATTCAAGATTCCAGATTAATTTAGAATGATAGTCGCCCTCTTCGGTGGACCATCATGGAAGGAAATTTATAATTGTCTTGGTTGGGGGCCCCTATAACCCCCACTTTGACAATATTGGTAGGAGGAATTTTACCTCATTTCATGTCTAACCAAACTACTAGTGTGGTTCAATCCATGGTAACCATGTCAATCAATATCTCTTCACCATTTATAGTCAGGACTCGGCTCCACTCATCCATTTATTTTAGCCTCCTCATCACCCTTCATGTATAAATATTTCTCATTTGGAATGTTTTCAATCGACATGCAGAACATGTTGGTTGGTTCCAAGTCGATTCCCCAAATTACTAATGTTTGTGTGATGAGTTCTTCAAATCCCCTCCAAGATTTTCCTTAGGGTGGAGGACATATTCCTACTTATCTCCCCTCACTTGAGAGTGGATCTTATCCATCATATATTCCTAATCCCTTCATAGGATGGGTCAGTCCTATGGCTAGAAGATTCCAATCCCCTAGCATGATGTCTCCCTCTAACCCTTTCAAATTATTTGGTGGGTTTGGGAGCAATCCCTTTCCCTCATATGGAATGTCAACAAGGGTAAAACCCTTCCAATTCCAATGGAATCCATCGCAAGGTCCATACTCCTTGAAAAGGATGTCATCATGGGGAAACCCCTTTCTCAGTCAGAGCTGCTCGATGCAAGGTGATTTCCCTTCTCAAGGGATGTCAGTAGTGTATAACCATGATTTTCTTAGAGGAACCAAATGGGTGGAGTTTTTCCTTCATATAACCAAGGTAATAAAGTATTTACTAAAAACATTAGCCCATATGTCAGCTCTTCCTGGCAACCTCGTGTTAGTAATAATACAGTTTATCCTTTTCTGGCGGGTGCTCAACCTGGGAGCTCCAAACTGGATAGAAGGAATTCTATGCCACTACTGAGGCTACCTTTTATAGAAACATTAAACTTGTTAGATCTGTCAAAATTGATGAATGATTTGGTTTTCCTATGGTCCCTAGCAAGTTTCATTCGGTCCATTATGAAATTCAAAGATAAATCTGGTGAAGATCTGGGTGACCATGTGATGAAGTTTCATTTATGGTGTTCATCTAATTCTTTGAATTATGATTCCATCCAACTTTGTCTCTTCCAGCACACTCTTACGATATTTATAGTGAAAGGGTACATTGAACTTGATGGTGCAACATTTCACACTTTTCATGACCTAGCCTTGGTATTTATTATCCACTTCTATATTCCTATCCTGTACGATGTCGCCACTGATATCATGTCTACGCGTAAGCAGGATAATTCCACTCACATACTAGATCATATCTAGGAGTGGTAGAGGAAGAAGAATCTTATCAAAGCTAAGGTCTCTCCTGATTTCTTGTTGTAATGGTTCCTTAAGTCCTTGTTACCTTACATATGCAATGATGTATCGACATTAGGGGTATCCTCTAAGGAGGAGGTCATTTTTAGGGTCCAACCGTTTGATTTAATATACTCACAATATGGGATCCTTTACAAAATAATACCATATGCATCGCAACCTAGTTTCAATACTTCAAAAGTGAAGTCTAGACCAACATGTCGATGACATTGTTGGTTCCAAAAAGATCATTGTTTTAGATGTGGTTACGAACCAGATGAAACAGATGAGAATTCATCCATATATAGTTGTGCAAGATATGGATTCGACTGTTTCCACCATTCATTTGTCATATTTTCACATTGTACAATCAATAGCCCCAAAGTGTACCCAACAACCTGAAGGGAAGAATAAAAAGGGTAAGGACAAGAAGGGAGGTGGAAATAATAATAAGAATACTAAATATGATGCAAATCCTATAGGGGATAAGAAGGATAAGAAGAAGGTAAAATTCCCTTGCAAGATTTGTAGTGAATATCACCTTACCCATTAGTTTCCAAAGATATAAGAGGCTCGATGGATATTAGCGAAGTAATAACATGTTGTGCTAAATAACCCTTTCCCAGTTTCAGAATCCGAGGGGGAGGGGTGAATAAGTATTATGCAATTTTTTCCACTTTTAATGAGAATATGTAAACATTAAATCATGAACAATTTATCACTTATTATTTCATTCAAGACATTATGAGAAATACCATTCAACAAAACATAACCATAGATGAAAAGTACACACAAATTTTATGTGCAAACCAAAATACGATAAAACCACTGAATTATTTCTTATATTTCAAAATATTTCATTCATAGGAAGCACCAAATGGAAGGATGCTCCCACACCTTGTTTACATGCTCCAACCTGAAGGAAGCTACAACTCCCTGAATTTTCCAGATCCAACTTGAAGGAGGATACAACCCCCTGATTTATAGGATCCAACCTGAAGGAAGATCCAAATCCTTTTATTCTCTGTCTCCAAATGACAGTAGGATACAACCCCCTTTCCTTTCCCAATCCCTCCACCCTGAAATATAAATGTAGACTCAACCTATCACTACCACAGTCATTGTCACTACCACTGTCTCTATCACTGTCAATTTCTCTATCACTATCACTATCACTATCATTGTCACTGCCATCTTCACTATCACTTTCACATATTGATACATCATCATCATCAACCGGATCCACACATGTATATCAATTATAAACATCAAAATATATGTCGAACATCAAGTATCAAAAGCATGTACCAAAGTTTACCTTAAGTATGTACCATATCCTCCATGAACCATGTACCATAAGATATGCCTCAAGTATGTGTCATCACATCCAAAACCATATACCAAGTATATGCCTCAAATATGTGCCAATTTCACAAATATGTGTCTCTAACAATGAACCATAACATCCACAAGCCAAGTACCAAGGATATGTCTCAAACATGTATCAATATCATCAACACATGAACCTAAACCATATGAAAACATGTACCAAAATCCCTTCAAGACATTCCTTAAGCATGTGCCAAATCATCCATAATAAAATCCTCAAAAACAGATAAAAGCACACATTTATTCATGAAGAAAAACAGGTGCACATCATTATAGACCAATATACCAACCTAGTGCATATCATCTTCAACAAACACAAGATATAATATTCATTATATTTTACCTTAGACTTGTTGTAAAGAGGCTAGTCATCTAGCGGGGCCTCGTGTGATGAGCCTTAGTCAACCCATGGGGGTTCCTCACAGGAGGCCCTAAACGCGACCCTTGGGGGTCAGCTAAATTAGGGTTTTTCATAAACCCTTTTCTCTCATCTACGGCTCTAAAACCCTCACCCTTTCTTCACCACTTCATATTGGCCTCCTCATATTTGATACCTTAGATTCACTAAGAGATCACTTGATAGATAGATATTCAATGAAATTGTGTTTATAATGAGAGGCTTATTGAGGTGTATTTATACTTTTCAACCCAAATCCTTTACTTGTATTTAGGGCCAACCTGTAACTTTTAGTTGCAACCAATTTTCTCCTTTAATTAATTTTGGCCTGACTTGTAACTTCTTTTTGTAACTTTTTGGGGGATTCTTAACCATTTCTTCGAGGCTTCAACTTCAAGAGGGAATAACCTCTCAACCATGAGGAACCACGTGGTGTACCATGTACCATTGGAAATGACATGACGAGGACTATCCATCTATGAGGGTTTGCATGTACTTGTAATGTTCTTCAACCTCTTTTTCCTTAGTCAACTTCGGCCTTCATGACCACACCTCTAGGATTCTTGTAGACTTCTTCAAAGAATATCCCCATGAGGGCCATTCTCAAATCTACTACATAAGGGGACCACTTTGGAGACTTATTCAATTATACCCATTACTTCTAAAGGCTTCCAGACTTCTTCTAAAGTTGACATCAATGACAACCAATTTTCCAACAATCTCTGCCTTTGAAATTCATGGAAACACTCATGATCCCCTTGTCGTCATGCGTTCCCATTTTTTTCTTTCTTTTGTTATTTCTCTCCCCCTTTGACATCAATGTTAAAGGGTAACTCCTCTACATAGTATACCTTCTTCTAGAAATCTATTTCCCATTCTTCAATGTTCATGCTTCTGAACATTCTTTCTTGCTCTTGTTCTTTCTCTCCTCGAGTGATTTTTGTCCATTGGTGCTTCCTGATGATGTAAACCACTAACATATACAAAAATCATTCATATTAAGGTTCCTTCATTTACTTATCTGACATCAATAATATAATCATTCAACAATCTTATCTTCATAGTTTAACTCTTACTGATGCTTTCTCTTCTCATATCTTCTTTGCAAAATGACATGTAGATCATTGTGTAGCAGAAAATACTCCATGTTTCTATCGAAGATACTCAAATTTATCTCTTGGGAGAGGTTTGTTTAAGATATCTGCAATATGTTCCTTTGTCCCAATGTACTCCAACTAGATATGATTTTACTTAACTTGTTCCCGTAGAAAGTGAAACTTGGTCGAAATATGTTTGGTCTTGGAATGCATCACTGGATTCTTGGAGATACTTATAGCACTGGTATTGTCACAAAGTATAGAGCTAGGCTCATCATATTTTACTTGTATGTATTGCAATCTTTTATCCATGGAGAGAACCTGAGTACAACAAGTTGTTGTTGTAATATATTTTTCTTCTACTGTAGACAATGATACCGAGGATTGCTTCTTACTTAAACAAGATACTAGAAAATCACCCAAGTAGAAGGATTCTCCACTAGTACTTCTTCGATCATCAGTGCTTCCTTCCCAATATGCATCTTCATAGGTGACCATAGTCAACTCCTTCCATTTTGGATACCACAATCCAAACTCTATTGTTCCTTTAAGATAAATGAAGATTATTTTTACTGTCAAGACTTGAGTTTCCTTCAGTGTTGCTTGAAATATGGAAACCTATCCAACTTCTTGCATTAAATAATGTCTCGATTCTATCACATAGAGTAAGATTCCAATAATCAATCTATATAGTAGATGATTTTCCTCCTTAGATTCATCATCTTTACTCAACTTGTAACTAGTCACCATAGAAGTACTTAGGGGTTTGCAATATTCCATTCCAAACTTTTTCAACATTTCTTTGATGTACTTGGTTTGGGACATGAAAATACCATCATCCAACTGAGATATCTGAAGTCCAAAAAATAAATTTAATTTACCAAGTAATGACATTTCAAACTCATTTTTCATGTCTTGGGAAAATTTCTAACTCATCCTGTCATCATCACTTCCAAAGATAATGTCATCCACATATACTTCAATTATGAGTATTGTTACACATTATTTTCGTCACCCTTATGACCGTTAATGATGTACACCTATCCTTTGTCTTTAGAAGGATCAATTTCCTTAATCCCTAAAGAAGAATGAAGATGAACTTTCCCAGAGAGATGAAATTATCTTTTCCTTTTTTAAAAACCTTGTAAAGAAGGATCGTTGCACCTTGATGAGTGTTAAGGGTGTGAAGATCTAGGATCGACGCATGTTTCACCACAGTGTCATACGACGTTGTTGCGGGTTTCTCAGTGTTAAGGTTGTGACGATTGTTTGTACAAAGGAAAAAGAGAATCTTCTTGATGCTTCTAGTATAGAACATTTGAGGGTGAGGTGGCCTCTGATCGGTTTGGATCTCAGTTGTATTCCTGATCTCATAGGATAATACTAACCTCCTCACCCTATCCTTTTCATATTATAAAAGGAGAGGAGTTCTCATGGGAAAGCTAGTTTTTGGAGGTTGGTTAGCTTGGAGAATATCTTTCTAGTTGAGATTTTGGAATAGATTTTGGATTGGCTTCACTTTGTCAAGTTGCAATCATAAGTAGCTATCAGATTTAGAGTCTTAGAACTTGTTGGAGCATAAGTGTGTGGGTAGAAAGGAATTGTTGGAAGGAACCTGACAACATCAAGCCATCTGGTTGTATATTTCTTCCACATTCTTTAATACATATATACTTTTTCTTTCCTATATGAATTCTATTTGTCCATATTATATGATTCCCTAATCATGTACGTATTTTCATATCGAATAGACTTTGTTATTATTTCCTTTGTTATCTTGTGTTTCTTTGCAAATACTTCTCCATAAGCCTTACGACGAAGTTGGGATCACATTGGAGAGGTTAGGTCTACAACATTTAAAAGGTATGTTTTGGATCCTCTTCTTATTTGATATCTGAAATCTAAGGAAAGTTCAGTGTATTCTTTGTTTTGTTCTAGTTTCAGAGTGAAAATAGGGAAATCCGTTTATGTCCGCACTTAATGATTTTTCCTGAAACAAAATTGGCCACCATTCTGGGGATCGGTTTATTTTCCTAGTAGTCTTGCTTTCTTGATTTGATTTTCTGGGTTATGTTATCTAAGTCACTGGGATATCCATATTGACTCTCAGACTATTTAATTTCACTGGAAAACCTTCTTGATTTTTATTTTTTTTCATTTTTCCCTTGATCGACGCACCCTCCTTTGAGAGACAGTGCGACATGATCGCACTGTGGTCTTCTGTGACCTGCGACGATCTAGGACCAATGCACCCTGCCTTGAGAGATAGTGTGACATTGTCACATTATGGTCTTCTATGACCTGTGCATATATAGGATCGACACATTCCACCTTGAGAGATAGTGCGACATTGTCACACTGTGGTCTTCTATGGCATGCGACGATTGTGTGAAAAATTATTTTTTGTTGGTTTTACCTTGCCTAGATATTAGATAAGTGTTTGGGGTGATTTGTTGGGTCTGATTAAAGTATGTTTGACATCATCTTTGAATATTCTTTTAGCCATCTTTTCTTTGTGTTAGATTGTTTTCTTTTGAAAGATTAGATATCTTGCTTTGCGTGTCTTTTAGTTACAAAACATTTTTTTCTTTAGAATTGTTTAGTGAAATAACACTTCTTTTTCTGAATAGTTTGTTTTAAAAGAAAAAAAAAATGGATTTCTTTATTTTAAAGAGATTTTTTATTTCTTTTAGCTATCTTTGAAATAAAAAAAATTAATTTCTTTCTTTGCATTAGATTGAAGGGAATTTTGTTACATATTATTTCCGTCACCCTTGTGACCAATGATTATATGTGTATCACCTATTAGAAGAAATATCATTTTCCTCATGAAGGATATTGAAGAAACAAAACTTTCTCTAAGAGATGGAATCATCCTTTCCTTATTGTAAAATCTTGTAAAGAAGGATCATCACACATTGATCAGTGTTAAGAGTGTGATGATTCCAAATCGTCATAGTATGCACCATAGTGGTCTACGAAATCGTCATAGGTTTCTCAGTGTTGAGGGTTCAACAATGTTTAAACAAAGGAAAAAGAGGAATTTCTTGAATGTTCTAGAATGGAATCTTCGAAAGGATGAGGCAGCCTCCAATCGGTTTGGATCTCACTCGCTTCTATGATTTAGTGGGATCATCCTAATCCATTCATAGATACTTATTCACTCTATATAAGGAGGGATCTCTCATGAGAAGAGTGAGGTTGGATTATGTATGAATAATTCTAATGAAGTTTGTGCTTGTGATAGCTTTTCTTTAGCTTTCCAAGTCGGGTTGTGTATACTCTTCATCAAAATCATTAGAGAAAAGGTGTGCATGTGTTGAGGGAAAGTTCCATCGGAAGGGACCTTGAAACATCAAGGAACATGTTGTATTCTCCATTTTAATCAATATAATACAATAATGCATTTCTTTCTTATAAAAGTGTCTCCATTTTTATTGCATAACTCCTTGATCTTATGCATAGGTTTCATTGGAATATATATATATATATATATATATATATATATATATCATTTCTCTCTCTTTGTTGGTCTATGTTTCTCAACAAGTTCAACATCCCGCAAACCTTGAGATGGAGCAAGGACAACACTAGCAAGGATCAAAAAACGTGTAAACGATATGTCATTTATCCCTCATTGGACTAGTATACATTACAATGGAAATCTAAGGAGAAGTTTGTATTATGTCATGTTTTTTTCTAATTTCTTATTGAATTTAGGGATATTATTTTGTGTCAGCACTTGTCGATTTGTCTAGTAACTCTCAAACCAAATGAAGTTGATGGAATGATGAATATCGTCCCTTCGTCGGTGAGTCCAGTTGAACAGGTAGTCAATCTAGTCATGTATTTAGTTGCACCAGTTGACAAAGTGGTCAATTTGATCCCATCCTTGGTCGATGCCACTCTCTCGTTTGATATTGAAACCCAAGTGGTCAATCTATTTCCATCCGTCGACCCCATTCTCCCCTTGGAGAATGAAACCAAAGTGGTCGATCGGATCCTATCATCGGTCTATCCTACTCTCCCTCTAGAGAGTAAACCCGATACTTCCCACGTTTTTCTCATTGATACTGAATCTACTATGCTTGGGGGCCTTCTTCTTCTCCCGTGGAATCCCCTCCAAGTAATGAGGAAATACTTTTTTATCTGGGTGTGCTAATTGGACCTTGTATTTCCTCTCACATTCCTTTAAAGACTATAGTACAAGTTTGTGGTTGGGACATTCCTCAGACACTGACAGATGAAGGTGCATCTGTTAGTATTTTTTCCTCTATTGCTTGGAAATCTTTGGGTTTTCCTCAGCTTGTGTTGATTACCCAGAATTAGTTAGATTTTAACAGAAGAACCAATCACCCTTTAGGGGTCCTTGATCAATTTCTCTTAACTTTAGGAGGTAAAACTGTCTTTTTTGATGTTATGATAGTCCAAGACCCCATGGATTTCGATTTACTCCTTGGGAGATATTATGTCTATGCCATGAAAGCTATCGTGCCCACTCTTTTTTGTGTGATATGTTTCCCTCACGATGGAAGAACTATGACTATTGATCAACTTTCATTCATTGGCCCTAGCTTGACCATAAAATCAATTATTTACCTAAGTGGTTCGTATATGCAGACGATATCACCCCCGCCATAAGTCAACTATGTGGCGTTGTCTCTCATGCCTTCAACTACCGATGAAAATGATCCTCTCACTGTAAGCTCATTCTCCTATGAACTAGATCTGGTAGTTGAAATGGTGATCTCTTCGATACGGATATTAGAGACTAACCTCCTTACCCCTATCATGGCCCTCGACATGTGTTCCTTCTATAGTGTGTTGTTCGAAGATTGGTTGTTGGCATTGATGTCAACCCTAGTCATTGGTTTTGGACCGCAAGATTGATGAAGGTATTTGAACATGAAGGGCAATGCACATGTAGATAAAACACCCATGTATGGATAGTATACATCATGTTGTTTCTAGTGGTATGTGGCACCTCACATGGTTCCTCATGGTTGAGGAGAAATGAATTTTTGAAGATGACAAAGTGAATTGAAGAAGGAAGTACATGTAGGCCCTGAAGATAATTAAAGAAAAGAATTAAAAAATAAGAAAGTGTCGGATCAGCCCTAATGTTAAAAGGAAGTGACATAAATGGTATAAATAAATATCATTATACATTCATTCAATATACAAGTTGAATTTCAAAATAAATTAGAAGTAAAGAAGGCCGGATTTCAAGGGAGGATGAAGTCTTTTGGTGATGTGTTCTAAGGTATGTTATTTTTGGGTCATCTTACCATTTTCACTATAATTTTTTTTTCTAGAACGACTCAGATGGTGAAATTTCTATGGTATTGAGCAGACATATCAAGGTACCTATGGTAGAAGTTTCATCTCTTTGTTCGCTATAACTATGGAGATGCACTCTGTGGAAGATAGGGTTTTTGACCAATCCTGAAGCTAGTCAATAAATAGGTGTTCCGGGTACAACAATCATAATGTCTTCATAGAGAATCCAAATGAAGTGGGAAAAATTTCATTGGAAATAGTACAGACTTTAGTTTCTTGTGTGAGAGTTTCAGAATATGATTTTAAATATTGAGCATGGGGCATTCTGTACAAGTTCTCTCTCTTGAATAAACCAAAATTGAATAAAGTCTACCATTATTTCTATAACTTCTTTTTTGAGAGGATTCAAGGAGTGAAACTTGGAGAAGTTTCAGACAATACATTGAGAAATATTATCTACAGGATCAGAGTATTCCAATAATTGAATAATTGCATAAATTGAAGAAGTCTTAGGAAGCATTACCAGGTTGTATGTGATGGTTGGTTGATGGTCATGATTTAATGTAAAGTTTTATTATCCCTCATATATTCTTGGGTGGTAGTAAGGGAAAGGATGGAGAGTTAAAATCTCTCTTGATATTGGATTATTGTATCTTCCTCTTGGAGTTTTATCCCGCTGTTTACATTTGGAAGTTGTAGCTACCTTTGGAAGTCATTACTTCCCTTGAACAATAACTATTGATTATTTCTCATATATTGTGCATGGTGTATTGTGGTGTATTAGTGTAACTC
>ML781559.1:1889105-1923269 GCA_009831015.1 Picea engelmannii | reverse complement strand
TCAAGCTTCAATGACATAGAGCAGAATTTGAAAATTTGAAGATGAATGAAAAGGAAGATATTGCAACCTATTTTCTTAGAGTTGATGAAGTTGTTAATGCTATCAGAGGATTAGGTGAAGAGCTCAATGAATCCTTGGTTGTAAATTTTTTTTTGAGATCACTTCTCTTGAAGTATGATGCTAAGGTCTCCGCCAGTGAAGAAACTAGGGACTTGACCAAAATGACAATGGATGAATTACATGGGTCACTTATATCATATGAAATGAGAACAGGTATAGAAAGTGACCAGCCAAACAATGAAACATCCTTTAAATCCACAAAGAAGACAAAATACAAGGATAATGACCTTGATGAAGAAATAGAAAACTTTGTAAGAAGGTTCTAGAAGGGAAGTGGAAGATACAAAGGTAAGTGTCCTCTCAAATGATTTAACTGTGGTAGGATGGGACATATTGTTGAAAACTACTACTATAAAAAGAGAAGTCCTCTTCATAACCCAAGAAACCTAGGATGATAATCACAAGAATTATAAAGAAGAAGAAACCATTTGTGAAGAAGATTCAGATGAAGAAACCAAACTTGATTCATTTTGGGGATACAAAGGCAATGCAGAGAGTGAACAAGAAGATGATAATATTGAAAAGTTGAAGCATGTTGAAACTGAAAATAGCAAGCTTAGAAACACAAAAATAATACTAAAAGGTGAATTGAGTAGTTGTGAAGAATAGAATTACAAGCTTGAAAAGACCATTAAAAACTTGAAGGAACAATTATAAGATTATGAGAAATTAAAAGCAAAATTGGATCACACAAAAGGGGAGCTACTATTGACAACAAAAAAGTTGAAGAAGTTCGAAAAAAGCACTAAAAAATTAGATGAGATCCTTAGCAGTCAAAGATCTCCAAATGACAAGACATGACTAGGATACAATTATAGTTTGAAGACAACAAAACAAGAGAAGGAAGTTGAAAATGATGAAACCAACACTCCAGAACAAGTTGAACAACAAGATAGAAGACTAGAATTCATAAGGAATGAGACATCAAGAATATCTTCTCCCATCAGGTATGAAAGAAATCATTATGAAGGAAACTACAAAAGAATAGATCGTGAACCCAGATAGACCACACCACAAAGAAGATCACTTATGCCCAGGTATCCAAATTTCTTTCTTTGACATTGTTATACTTGTGGAAATTTTGGACACAAGGAAATCAATTGTAGAATCAATGAAAGGAATAACTATGCAAGCTACATAAATGGTAAAAATAGTATATATGGAAATGTTCGTAGACCTGTCAATATAAATTATAATTCATTTGACCCAATAATGGATCAAAATATTGTATGTTACAAGTGTAATAATCTTGGTCACAAAGCACGAGATTGTAGAGATATGAAGAAAGATAATCGTATGCTAAATGTCTTCATACCAACTACAACATGGAAAAGGAAAGAAATTCCACACAATGGAAATTGTCGAATAGCATTGGTCGCTAAAGAATTAAAAGAAGAAGATGAATGGTTCATGGACAGTTGGTACTCATCTCATATGACTGGAGATCAAAGAAAATTTGTCATCTTGAAGAAAAAGGGTGGAAATGTTGCATTTGGAGATGACTCATCTACCAAAATACTTGGAAAATGAACTGTAAAGATTGGAAGTGAAAATGTAAAAGCAGGAGAAGTCCTATTGGTTGAAGATATGAAGCATAATTTACTCAGTGCTAATAAAATATGTGAAGAAGGATACACTCTTACGTTTGACTCCCGAAAATGTAAAATCAAAGAAAATAACTCATGAAGATTGGTTGCAACTGCAGCAAGAAGACCGAAAAACACATACATACTAGACATGAAGAAGAGAGAGAAGACAAAAGCCACACAAAAGGATTCCAAGGAGGAAAAAGTCCCAAATACAAAAAATAAGGATGAAGTATTATTGAGTGCCACATGTTCAGGGGGAGCAGCCCCAAAGAAGAAGGTTACCTTTTTCCATTAAAATCAGGGGGAGAAGCCCTACCCTTTGCCATTGATTTAAAATGGGGAGATAAATTGGGGTCATGATGATAGGGGGAGCATGAGTGGTTGCATAAATGACAAAGGGGGAGATTTTTGGAAGATTGGTTGTTGTCATTGATGTCAACCCTAGTCATTGGCTTTGGACCGCAAGATTGATGAAGGTATTTGGACATGAAGGACAATGAACATGTAGATAAAACACCCATGGATGGATAGTATACATCATGTTGTTTCTAGTGGTATGTGGCACGTCACGTGGTTCCTCATGGTTGAGGAGAAATGAATTTTTGAAGATGACAAAGTGAATTGAAGAAGGAAGTACATGTAGGTCCTAGAGATAATTAAAGAAAAGAATTATAGAATAAGAAAGTGCCAGGTTGGTCCTAATGTTAAAAGGAAGTGACATAAATGGTATAAATAAATATCATTATACATTCATTTAATATACAAGTCGAATTTCAAAGGAAATCGGAAATAAAGAAGGCCGGATTTCAAGGGAGGATTAAGTCTTTTGATGATGTGTTCTAAGGTATGTTATTTTCAGGTCATCTTACCATTTTCACTATAAAAATTTTTATAGAATGAATCAGATGGTGAAATTTCTATGGTATTGATAAGACATATCAAGGTACCTTTGGTAAAATTTTAAGCTCTTGATTCATTATAATTATAGAGATTCACTCTATGGAAGATAGGGTTTTTGACCAGTCCTGAAGCTAGACAATAAACAGGTGTTCCAGGTAAAACAATCATAACTTCTTCATAGAGAATCCAAATGAAGTGTGAAAAAATTCATTGGAAATATTATGGACGTTAGTTTCTTGTGTGCAAGTTTTAGAATCTGATGTTACATATTGAGCGTGGGGCATTCTGTACAAGTTCTCTCTCCTGAATAAACCAGAATTGAATAAAGTCTACCATTCTTTCTATAACTTCTTTTTTGGGAGGATTAAAGGAGTGAAACTTGGAGACATTTCAAAGAATACATTGAGAAATATTATCTATAGGATCAGAGTATTCCAAGAATTGAATAATTGAAGAAATTGAAGAAGTATGAGGAAGCATTATCAGGTTCTATGTGATGGTTGGTTGACGATCATGATTTAATGTAAAGTTTTATTATCTCTCATATATTCTTGGGTGGAAGGAAGGTGCAAGGATGGAGATTTCAAATCTCTCTTGATATTGGAGGATTGTATCTTCCTCTTGGTGGTTTATCCCTCCCTTTACATTTGGAAGCTGTAGCTACCTTTGGAAGTCATTACTTCCCTTGAAAAATAACTATTGATTATTTCTCATATAATGTGCATGGTGTATTGTGATGTATTAGTGTAACTCTTATACTATTGTTCATTTCTCATTGGATATAATTGAATTTTTTAAGTATAAGTTGAAAAGGTTTGTAAATCGTACTTGATACTGATTCACCCCCCTCTTAGTATCAACATGTGTTTCTTTCGTCAAGTGAAGATATTTTGGAAGCCATGACCAAGTTTTGTCCCTTGACATGGTATCCTTCCGGGGCATTGTCCTCTTGGAAGCCACACTCAATAAGAGAGTGTTAAGCATGGTTTTTAGATTTCAATCTCATTAAAAAATGAAACCATCTTTGAGCGTGGTTTTCTGATTTTAAGCTTGTTAAAAAATGAAACCAACTTTGAGGATAGTTTTGTTTCTCTATGGAAACCTCGTTAAAAAATGAAACATAGGTTACGAGGATAGTTTTTTCATCTCTATGGAAACCTCGTTAAGAAATGAAATAGAGGTATGGGGATTAAAGATAGAGTCACGAGCATAGTTCTTCTCCTGTGTCAAGCTCGTTAAAAAATAAACATCCTTTCTCAAGCATAGTTCATGTTCCTATGTCAAGCTCGTTAAAAAATGAACTAGATTTCCCCCCTCTTTGATTGAGTCAAGTACTTCGTTACATATAGTATTTGAAGCTTCATTTTATCCACCTATGCCATTGGATGAAACAAGGCTTAGGGGGGAATTCTTACAACCACTGGAATTCATGGTCAAGTTAAGCCACTAGCTTCTTAAGCTGGGGGTAAAGTACCAACCATCCCTGGATAATGCATTGGGCAGCCACAAGCATAGTTTTCTCTGGTTCAAGCTTGTGTAAAAATGAAACTAGATACCTCAAGCACAATTTCCTCTAGTTCAATCTTGTGTACTGTTATAAACCTATGATTCATAGGATCACCTAGTGATTATTATACCTTCTTCTAGTCACATTATGTTGTAAATAATATTTTTATTCTACAAATGATTTACAAAAGAAAAAAAAGAAAAAGAAAAAGAAAGAAAGAAAAGAAAAATAAAAAGAAAGAAAGAAAAGAAAAAGAAAAAGAAAGAAAAAAAAAGAAAAAGAAAAAAAAATAAAGAAAATACAAAAAATCAAAAGAGGGTATAAAAAATAATAAAGAAATTAATAAAAGCCCCATGGAATAATTTGGCTTGATTCATACTATCTAACCATGATCAAAATATTTCAATTTATGCAGATAATATAGTGAATAAAATTGGCTAAACAATCTAATCTTAGCCAAGTTAGATAGGTTAGTGAATAAGTTTGATCAAACAGTTTAAGCTTGGTCAAATGTCTTAGGTTAGAGCAATTGTTTAATCCAATAGTTTAATTTGGGTTAAGGTGCTACATAATTAGATTAGGATATAGATTAGAATGTATTATTTCAATAAAATTGGTGAAAGGTTAATTAAATGCCTTTGATTTGAGCTAAAATGGTGTATTTTTTACCCCTTGGTGACAAAATGAAGAAAGGGTAAGCTACAAAAACCCATAAAATGCTTATATCATAAGTTTTGTGGCAACATCACAGTTTGTCTCTTTGTTCTAAAGGGTGCACTAATCTCAACGACTGACCACAACACGCCCATATCTATGGTCAGCAGGGAATATCAGACCCCTCTGACCTTTCTTCCTTTAACAATGGGGGGGGTGTCTGAGTTGGTGGTTTTCCAAAGTGGTCACCTCATAACATGTCGAATACCTGTCAACTTGGACCCCCCTCACTCCTTACCTCTGACAACCTACCCCCCCCTCCCTCTGAGTAAACCACTAGACTACTTATTCATACCACCTTTGCACTCTGACGTCACACTCCACTACCCTGCCTATAGGTCATTCTCCGTTACTCTGCCAACACATCACCCTCCACTCACCTATCTCCTATCACATCCCATCCATCCATTGACCATTCAATTTCCTCCACATCATGCCTAAAAGGTCCTTTGGCCAATCAATGCAATCGACCATTACCATTACCCGTTCGACTCACCATTCACTCCATAACAAACACCTCGTTCAGCCTTTTAACCCCATTTTTTCACCATTATGCACTATTCATCGATCCAAACTCAGTCGATGCTATCATTTCCTATTATACAGAAAACCATTGTTAAGATTACAGTCAAAAAACCACCATTAAAGCCTAGTAAACACAGATTACACCTTTTTTGGTTGCAGGCATCCAAGGGAGTATCACTGGCAAGGCATTCTTGGAAACTCTATAGTTGGACCTGATCATCCAACATGAGATAAAATACATCTTCATCACCAAGACAACCTTTTCCAAGTACATAGAAATGGATGAAACTTGCAAAATATTACTCAAGATCACCATCCCCGGTCAAAAGAGATGGGAATACCTATGTGCCTTGATCGAGTAGAGATGATGTGGACATCCAAGTCAACATGAGGAAGAAAGTTAGTGTCAAGTGAATGACTCACCAAATACTTTCCTAGAAATTAGCATTCAAGATTTGGATAGATCACCAGGAGTCCTATTATTTTGTAATATGTAATCTAGTTAGTTAGATTTTTCCTCCACCATATCCCAGTCATTAATGACATGATAAAATGTAATTGTTGTATAAATACTTCTTACTTTGAAGTAATGAGGGTTGATTTTTGTGCCCAGGAAGCCATCATTGTAATCTTTTTGAGAAGATAGACCAGTAATAAAAATACATATTCACCAAATTCTTGTGTTTGGATGTTGGTGATGTTATCTTACTTTGTTAATGTTTATCTTACTCTGTAATCATTTTGTTTTTTGTTTCTAATCATTTAAAGGAAGTTAATGAACATAATTTGTCTCAGACACTCTATTTCTGTTCTTTATTGATTTTCATGTTATTCTTCTGATATTAATCAAATAAATTCTTAACTGTTTCTTTGTTTGATTGAATACCTCACCTGTTTTATCTTTCCACCACATTCAATTCTAAAATATCCAACATTCTCACTATCTTGCCCTGTGAAGAAATCTTATAAAAGATGTAATCAGATCTTAATCATTAACACAGACCCCATAGACCAATGGATGTTTAAAGCAATACTTCAGCCAATGTTTATAAACAAAACAAACAAACCCATATTATTTTAACTAGCCTAATATCTCAAAACTCAAAATAGATCTAAATCTTACAGAGAGATCCCTCTATGAAACTAGAGGGGCTAGATCCCAGTTTTGAAGTGGTTTTGGTAAGTTACCTCTGTCAAATTTATTCTTCCCATGACAACCTATGGGAATTTATAGAGTTCTAACATAGTGGTGACCATACTAGGGAACTGAACAAACTTTTCATTTGACGATTTACGTTCCCTAGATAAAGAAAACTTTATTTTTGAACAAACCATAAAATCTAACTTGCAAAGAGATAAATGTTTAGAGGTTGTTGAAGTTTGTATATATTAGTTTATATTTCTTAAACTTTAAAGTTATGTCTCCTAAAATAATCCACACTAGATCTCACCCCGATCCAGAACTTGCAACAAAAGTAGTCAATCCAGAAAAGTTACTCAGAAAAATAAATACTGTAGAAGGTCACGGGAGTAGTAGTCCTCTCCATAGGGCCACTTATATTCTAGATAAGCTTGTCACAATCCAAGACCTTGAGTTTGACACACCTTTTGAGAAGATCCTTTTCATAACCAAGTCTGATAGCTTTGTGAGTGAAACAGTCCTAGATCAAACCATCCTCCAACCTAGAACCCCTGAAATACTTTCTCCTAGAATAGATTTTGATCAACGGTTTCTCCAAGAGTTTAAGAAGTTAGAAGACCTAGTATCAAGTCTGGATCACACTTTGTATAAAGCCCACTTTCAACAATCAGTCAAGCTTTCTGCCCTTACTATTACTGTAGCTTTTGTCAGGCCTCAAATAAGTCGATACAGACCTCCCAACCCTACATCTTCTATAACTTCTGTCACTTCTCCTCCAATAACACAAGTTGTTATTCAACCTCCTCCACCAGTCATGGAAGCAATATATTCTCCCGTGATGTTAGATTCTCCCTTACATACCATGCGACAGGGCTATCAAACAAGAATTCCCTAGTTTTATGGTACTAGACCTCTTAATGCACAACATGTGGATAAAATGAATGATTACTTTGATTTGTAGGAATTTGATGAGGCAGATGTTCAGATGAGACTTTTTTCCCAAAGATTAACTGACGATGTCAAAAAATGGTTCAAATCATTACGTGCTGCTAGAATTGCTTATATTCTTTCTTTTCACGGAAGTTTTCTCAACAGGTGGGAGGTAAAGAAAAACCCTCTCCAAATTTTATTAGAATTTAAAAATATCAAAAGGAATCAAGGGGAAACGATACAATACTATTGTATTCATTTCACTAATGTCTATAATGAAATTCCTGCTGATATCAAACCTCCTCAAGGTTTGTCCTTAATCAAGTTCCCTGATGGATTTGTTGTTGATATGTCCTAACAAATGAGAGAAATAAATTCTTCCACTTTAGAAGGTATGCAAAAAAG
The DNA here is from genome assembly GCA_009831015.1 of Picea engelmannii. Lineage (NCBI taxonomy): Eukaryota > Viridiplantae > Streptophyta > Pinopsida > Pinales > Pinaceae > Picea > Picea engelmannii. The sequence goes on along the minus strand of ML781559.1, from coordinate 1,915,438 downwards.
TGCAGTGAGTGTTGAAGCAAATATATTAGCTAGAAGAGCCAGACAAACAACATAAAGAAGAGTTACAATTAAGAAGGAACCTTCTATTTCTACTTTAGATACCAAAATTGATTATTTAGTGAGGACCATGGAGATAATGATGGAAAAAATGAAAATCAATGACAAAAACCTCCCAAAGAAAATCAACCTGCTCCTTATATTTGAAATCCAAATTTCAGAAGGAACCCTCCCCAAATCAGATAGAGAGAGCCCATAGATCAAATGGAGCAAAGACGGCCTGATCAACAGATTAGGCCACCTCTTCAAGATAACTATGATGATGAGGGGGAAGAGGTAATTTAGGATTTGGATTAAATTCACATAAACCTTATGGGGGTTAATGATAATGATTCCATTTTTCTCACGCAGGAAGAACAAGAGCTATTTCTCCTTTCACAGACAGAGGTAAATGAGGAAGAGGAAGAATAAGAACAACAGGCCTTCGAAAATTCTATAATGGAAGTCCACAGACAATATAATATGATAAGAAAGAAGTCTAACTACAACCCAACTAAGAATGTTGTTGAAACAAGGAAAGTTGTTGAAGCTAAGAAAACCTCAGATACTACTCCTAAAAAAATTCTTGAAAAAAATTATTCAGAGACTCCTGCAAAAAGAACTCTTGAATATTCACCAAGGACCATTTAGACCGAGGTTGCATCCACAAGTCATCCCAGCACTACTGCACAGAAACTTGTGACTGGAAAATTGGAATTACAGAGCCAGAGAAGAACCTCAACCACTTTCATCTTGGAAGGTGAATTGGCCAAACTGAAGATTCCTATTACTCTGAAAAAACTAATGAACAAATATTCTTACAAATCACAGGTCATCAAATCATTAAGCATTGAACCGGGAGTAGACACAAAAGCATTAAACATTGGATCATGAGTATACAGAGACACTGTGAATGTTGTTTATAATCAACCTGAGTTGTTGTTCGGTCCTGAGGTTGAGGGACAAACTTACAATGGTTTTGTTCCTCCTTTCTATATCAGTCTGAATATTCATGACAAGACATCACATAATTCTATGTTGTATTCTGGTGCTTCTCACAATCTTATGCCCAAGGCTGTGATGGAGAATATGGGGCTTGATATCACCAGGCCTTATAAGGACTTATACTCCTTTGAATCCAACAAGGTTAAATGCATAGGGATGATTAAAGATATGTGTATTACCATGGCAAAAATCCTAGCTAAGAGCATGGTCATGGATATCATGGTTGCAAACATTCCTCTAAAATATGGTATGTTATTATCTATATCATGGGGTGCTAAGTTAAAGGGAATTTTGCAGTTAGATATGTATTACGCCACCATCCCTGTATTTGGACAATAGAGAAGATTGTACAGAGAGCATCTGATGAAGTACATGGTCAATAGTCAAGAGAATCCACATAACTATCCCCTCTACTCTGTTCATTATGACCTGGACTCCTTCATTTCATATAATGCTGGTGACTTGGACAGTCAAATTGCACATTTGGAAGATAATGCATCTGGCATGGAAGAGCGTAAAGAAATCACTAAGGAAAGTAAAACTGTGACAACAGAAACTGATGAACCAACAAAAAAATTCTGGAGTATGGATTTTGATGGAGCTGTTAGGAAAGAAGGAGCTGGAGCCGGAGTGTGGGTGCATAATCATAGAGCAAGGCATTCAAAAACTCACTCTTATAAATTGAATTTCTATTGCACCAATAACATAGTTGAGTATGAAGCATTGATGCTTGGCCTGAAGTTGTTGAAGAAACTTGGTGCCAAAAGGATTATGGTAAAGGGTAACTTTGAACTAATCATAAAGATGATTAAAGGTGAGTATGTTAGTAAACACCCTAGGCTCAAAGATTATAGAAATGTTGTTTTATATTTTCTAGAATGTTTCACTGAAATTGACTTGTAGGTCATTCCCATAGGCCAAAACATACTTGCAGATGGATTGCCTACTTCGTCAACCACATGAAAAATACCTTTCCATACAATCGCCAATACATAGTAGAGGTGAAGTGTAGGCCAACTGTTCCAGATAATATCAGGTACTCGCAAGTATTTGGCAACGATGAACAAATTGAAGATTTCCTACAGTCTAAAAAATGATTTTGAGTGTACAAATATAGATGTAGATAGTGATGATTATAGTGTAAATAAGTCATACTTAGAAAATGATAGTGTAAATGAAGTAGATTCAGATGAAATAAATGAAAAATACGAAGACTCAGATATTTTGCAACTGAAGAATAATGTTTTAACTAGAGGTTTGGTTCCTTTAGAAGAGTTGTTTGATTTCAACGATATAAAAAAAAAATGCAAAGATTGAACCTAGTGGAAATGAGGTTGAGGAATGTAATATAGGAATAGAGGAAAAACCCAAAATGATAAAATTATCTAAATCTTTACCCCCCGAGAAAAAGCACAAATATATTGAACTGTTTAAGGAATTTCTAGATGTATTTGCTTGGAGCTATGAGGATTTAATGTCTTATGACACTAGTATCATACAACCCAAAATCCCAATAAAAGAAGAACATAAAACAGTCAGGAAGAAACTTAGGAGAAGTAATCCAAAGTTACTTCCCCTGTTAGAAAAAGAGATTAAAAAGATGTATGATGCCAAAATAATAGTCCCCCTAATATTTTCAAAATGGGTTTCCAATTTGGTTCCCACTAGAAATAATACTAGAGAAATCAAGATTTGCATTGATTTCAGAAACCTCAACAAGGTTTCCCTCAAAGACAACTATCTTCTGCCTAAACTGGATCACATCTTACAAAAGGTAGTTGGATCCAGTAGGATCTCTTTGCTAGATGGTTTTTTTGGCTATAACCAAGTCCTTGTCCACCCAGATGACCAGGAGAAAACAACTTTCACCACACACCGGGGAAATTTCATGTATGTGAAAATGCCCTTTGGTTTGATGAATGCTGGTGCCACTTTCCAAAGATCAATGGTCATTGCCTTTGTGGACGAGCTTGATAGGTTTATAGTCATATATTTGGATGATGTTATTGTCTACTCAAAATCATATGAGGAGAATTTACAACACCTCAGACGAGTGTTTGAGAAGTGCAAAAAGTTTGGGATTTCATTAAATCCCAAGAAAACTCTTTTTGGTTTAGAAGAAGGAAAACTGATAGCACATATAATCTCTAAATATGGAATCAAGATAGACCCCAACATAATTGTGGCCATCCAAAAGTTAGAACATCCTAGGAACATTAAGGAATTGCAATCCTTCATAGGGAAAATAAATTTTCTGAGAAGATTCATACCTAATTTGGTAGAACTCCTCTGGAACATTACAGATATGCTTAAAAAATATAGCAAAATAAAGTGGAACACATAAGATAAACATTTATTTGAGAAGATAAAACATTCACTTACACAAACTTCTGCATTAATCAGTCCATATTACACTAAGGATTTCTATTTATCTTCTTTTGCATCTAAACACCCCATTGCAATAGTCCTAATACAGAAAAACAATGAAGGGAATGAACAACCCATAGCCTTTTTTAGCAAGTCATTGAGAGATGTTGCATTGAACTACAATATAATGGAGAAACATGCTTTTTCCCTGGTGAAAGCAATTAAATATTTTAGAGTTTACATTCTCCATTCTCATACTATTGCTTATGTTCCAAATACAGTGGTGAAGGATATTCTGACTCAGGATAACCCTGATGGTAGGAGAGGAAAGTGGATTGTTGTAATTCTGGAATATGATATAGAAATCAAACCAACTAAACTGATCAAGGGTCAGGGTTTGGCCAAATTGATGGCTGGATCCAATTTTCATGTTTTAGACATAAACATTTTCATTGCAGTTGATGAAGAGGGAGAGCATGAGACTCCACATGTCAAAGAGGTATTCTCAAATTATCCATGGTACGCAGAACTCATATTGGTCTTGCATAATTTACAAGATCCTCCTGTTCTAACTAAGATTAAAGATAGATTCTTAAAACTAAAAGCATTGAAATATTGCATTCTAGATGGAAATATTTATTGGAAAGATGTTGGAGGAATTTTACTTAATTGTTTATTAAAAGATGAAGCTGACAAGGCATTGTAGTATTTCCACAAATGAGATTGTGGCCGGCATCTAAGTTGGAAGACCACTACTAACAAGATCCTTAGAGCCGGTTTTTACTGGCCCACCTTGTTTGCAAATGTTCATAAAAAGGTAACTTCCTGTCACAAGTGCAAGGTCTTTGAAGGTAAAAGGAAACTTTTTTCTTTTCCTTTGAAACCTATTTATGTGGAAGCTACATTCTAGCAATGGGGTGGACTAACATAAGTGGATCCTCACAGCTACAAACTACTTCACAAAGTGGATTGAGGCTATACCTTGTAGGCAAGCCACTGACTCTGTCATTATCAAACTCTTGGAAACTAATATTCTCTCTCATTTTGGATGCCCTAGAAAGATTATAACTGATAATGCAGTAGCTTTCAGATCAAAAAAGATAATAGAATTTTGCAGAAAGTAATAGATTACTTTGGGACACTCCACAACCTATTACCCTCATGGAAATGGGTTAGTTGAGTCCTCAAATAAAATTTTGGTGAATATCATAAAGAATATGTTGTAGGAAAATTAAAAATATTGGCACAACAAGTTGGTTCATGCACTTTGGGCTGATGCACTGACCACAAAATGATCAATTGGTATGTCTCCATATCAACTAGTATATGGAATTGATGTGGTTTTCCCAACCTCTTTGGGCATTCCTGTTATGAATTTTTTGCAAGAGGTACAGGTAGAGCCTAATGATATTCAAAGGAGAATCAATCAAATGATCCAAGTCCAACATTCTAGAGAGGATGTGTATAACCAGATACGGGTAATTCAAGAGAGCATCAAGAATATTTATGATAGAAGAACTAAGGAGGATGATTTTGAATTGGGTGATTTAGTACTGAAGTGGGATTCGAGAAATGAAGACAAGGGAAAGCATGGAAATTTTGATAGTTTTTGAAAAGGCCCTTACACCATTCAGGCATATAGAGTAAATAATGCATTCCTACTCAAGGACAGTGATGGATCAGACCTGACAGGAGGACCCGTAAATTACAGGATGCTCAAACATTATGTTCCACCAGAATGAGGATCTTAGTTATTCACCTCATTGTAAAAACCACTGTACTTTTACCTTTATGTCATGTGTGAGATGATTTTTATCATATGGTTGAAGCCCGAAGAGAAGGCCCTAAGCCACTGATCTGGATCATCAAATTTACAATATGAATAAAGCAAAATAGGATGCAGAAAAATCATTCTTGGCACCTCACAAGGAGAGCACCATCCCCAAGTGGAGCCATTGTTATAACCCTATGATTCATAGGATCACCTAGTGATTATTATCCCTTCTTCTAGTCACATTATGTTGTAAATAATATGTTTATTTTGCAAATGATTTACAAAAGAAAGAAAAGAAAAAGAAAAAGAAAGAAATAAAAGAAAAAGAAAAAGAAAGAAAGAAAAAGAAAAAGAAAAAGAAAGAAAAGAAAAGAAAAAGAAAGAAAGAAAGTACAAAAAAACAAAAGAGGGTATAAAAAATAGAAAAGAAAATGATAAAAACCCCATGGAATAATTTGGCTGGATTCATACTCTCTAACCATGATCGGGCTCTTTCAATTTATGCAGATAGGATAGTGAATAAAATTGGTTAAACACTCTAATCTTAGCCAAGTTAGATAGGTTAGTGAATAAGTTTGATCAAACAATTTAATCTTGGTCAAATGTCTTAGGTTTGAGTAATTTTTTAACCCAACTATTTAATCTGGGTTAAGGTGCTAGGTAATTAGATTAAGATATAGGTTAGAATGTCTTATTTCAATAAAATTGGTGAAAGGTTAATTAAATGACTTTGATTTGAGCTAAAATGGTTTATTTTGGACCGCCTGGTGACAAAATGAAGAAAGGGTAAGATGCAAAAAACCATAAAATTCTTATATCCTAAGTTTTGTGGCGACATGACAATTTGGCACTTTGTGCTAAAGGGAGCGATAATATCAATGGTTGACCGACACGCCCCCATATTTACGGTCAACAGAATATCAGACCCCCAGACCTTTCTTCCTTTAACGGTGGGGGGGGGGTGATCCAGGTGGATATCAATGGCCACCCACCTTTTTCAGCTGGCTCAAAACAACTTTCTAGCAATTTTGATAATTCACTATTTTTAGCAGTTTTTCGAGTCCTGAACTTACGAAGCCGTTTTGAGGCCCTAAACAAAGTTTCATGTTGCGGTTGGGGTATGTCGCGGTTTTGTGCAACTATTTTAGTCCTCGGATAGATATTTCAAATGGGATATCATTCGCCTAAAACTAAGATCGTATGCAAAAGTTACGACCCCGGGAAGTTGATGTACTGACTAACCCAAACGGGGCCCACATGACTTTTGGCACTTCATCTCCTAGGGTTGGGTTTTTGGATGTTTAGGGTTTTTTTGAAACTCTTGTTTATTGTAAAAAGGCCTTGACAGCCTCATTGTAATCATCTTCTTGCGAATGAGCACAACCATCACATCTCTTCTCAGAGATAACCCCCCACCATTCCAGCAAGCTTGTTTTCGCTGCATTTTATAGTTTCCATCTTATTTATTTATTGAATAGAAAACCAGTTTTACTGTATCTCTGTTATTTTTTGTTAAGCACCTGTTAATAATCTGTATTCATTTCATTCTTCTCCTAAAATAAAGATCAGTGGTATCAGAGCGGTCTGCTCCATGTCATCTTAAAGCATGTCCCCAACGAGGTCGGAGTGCAAAGACTTGGGTCTCGAGCTTGTTTCTCTTGAGGAAAAAATCTCTCTCACACCCAAGCGACCTCTCATGGCAAGAGAAAATAAATATGGTGAGACTTGAGATCCTTTCAAACTGTTGATTGAGGAATCCCTCATGCAACGAGGAATGAGATGATGGATAGTTTCGCGCAAATCCTTCGACGTCTACCAATAGGCGATGCATCTTCTTCAAACGGAGGCGCCGCCCCCTTAAAGGTACAAATAAACTTTGATATTCCTATATTTGAAGGTAAGATAGATGCATATGCTGTAGACAAGTGGTTGAATCTACTAGAAGGGTATTTGTTTTTCCATAACTTTTTGAATAGAAAAAAGATTACTTTTGCACTCCTCAAAGTCATTCCCCATGTCAAAGATTGGAGGGGAAACGTTCTGTGAGAAAAAGGAAATAGAGGAACCCTCATTATTTTTAGTCACGACCACCTAGGAATCCTTTAGGGATGCTATTAAAGAACAATACTACCTTGTCGGAAGTTATGACGACCTATATACCAAATGGACCACACTGTGGTAAGAAAGAGACCAAGCAGTGCCATATTTCACAAATATCTTCCATACCTTGTGCACCAAGTTGGGTATCAAAGATTTAGAGCGATGTTTGGTGCTCAAGTATCATGGTACTCTACATAGATACATCCAGACTGAAATGGAATTTATGGACATCTCATCCTTGGGTGCGGCCTACAGATATGTCATCAAAATCAAGCAGAAGCTCAAACAAAAGACACAGTTATTTGGGCCTGGGAACCCTTCACAACAAAAGCCAGGAAAGGGTGGCCCCAACCCACAAAACAAAGGACAGAGAAAATATGGAAAATATCAAGACAACCAGTCCAAGCCACAAGAAAAGGACACTGAAAAGACAAAGAAAGACACTAGGAAGTGGTGCAACTTACATAAGAGCCCTTGGCATAACACTGTTGACTGTCGCTCAAAGTAGTCATTGGTCGTTGAAGTGAAATCCTCTGAATCAGATGCAGATTCTGACTCTGAGCCAGAACTAGAAAGGGGAAGATGAATCATTGATATGGAACCTAGTGCCACCATTTCTACCACCAAGATCCAGCCTGGTGAACCAGACGAACCAGAAGAAGGAGAGCACCTCTCCCATTCACATATGTGGGTAAAAGGCACCCCGCTACACTTCATCATTGATAGCAGTAGCCAGAAGAACCTCATCTCAGCAGAGGTCATAAAGCGGATGGCCCTCCCAACAAGGCCACACCCACAACCCTACACCATTAGATGGATCTGCCAAGGAAGTGATCTCCACGTCAACAAACAGTGTCGACTGTCCTATCACATCAAGACCTTCAAAGACGAGGTATTGTATGATTTTTCTCCTCTCGAAGTTTTTGATGTTATTTTGGGCCAACCTTATTTATGGAGACGTCATGTTCTATATGAGTCTAGGCCTCATAGTGTTATTATTACTTTGAACATGAAATTGTACAGGATACCCGAGGCAGTCCCACCTAGTGCTATTTCCTTGATATCTGCTAAAAAATGAAGGAAGGTCATCTCTCAGATGGGGAAGTTTGTCTTCTTCATGATTCACTCTCAGAATAAACAAAAGATCACAGCCACATCTAGGGTCTCTGCGACCGACCTCTCCACACAACAGAAGCAAGTAGATAAGGTCATGGAAGAATACTTAGATATCTTCTCCTCACCTACAGGGGTACCTCTGCACTGCTAGGCCAAGCACCCCATCGATCTGACGCCCGACGCCCCACTTCATAATGGGCCAGTCTATTGTTTCTCTTTGTTAGAGAATGAGGAGATCAAGCGACAGATCCAAGAACTGCTCCACAAGGGGCACATCTGTCCCATCTCATCACCTTGCGGGAGCCCAATCGTGCTGGTACAGAAGAAAGATGGAACCTGGAGACTTTGTATTGATTACCAGGATGTGAATAAAATCACAGTCAGAAATTGGTACCTGATTCCCCAAATCGATGACCTCCTTGATCAACTTATGGGGGCCAAATACTTTAGTAAGATTGATCCGAAGTCTGGCTAACACCAGGTCCCGATAGAACAAACATTTGTATGGAAGATCGCCTTCAAGTCAAAGGAAGGGATTTTTGAATGGTTGGTCATGCCCTTTGGTTTGGAAAATTCTCCAGCCACTTTCATGAGGATGATGGACAATATCCTGTGACCATTCACCAATAATTTTGTAGTGGTGTATCTATATGACATTATAATTTACAACAAGACTTGGGCCGAACACTTGCAGCATATTCAGAAGGTTCCACACACCCTAGGGCAGCACAAGCTATACACCAACTTGGAAAAATGCTCCTTCATCATGGACAGGGTCCATTACCTGGGCTACATCATTGATCAACATGGCATACATGTGGATCTAGCCAAGATCCAAGTCATATGTGACTGGCCAACCCCAACCACACTCACCGAGCTTCAGAGTTTCTTGGGACTTGCCAATTTCTACTGCAGGTTCATGCTGGGATTCTCCCATATTGCATGGGCCCTCAACCAAAATAAACAGGGGTGGTGGTAAGGAAAAATTTTCATGGGGCTGGTCCCAACAACAAGTGTTCAATGATTTGAAGTAGCGCTTGTGGTCAACCCCAATACTTTCACTACCAAACCTGCAACATCCCTTTGAGATCGAGACAGATGCTTTAGACTATGTTGTGGGTGTTGTTCTGACTCAACAAGACCACCCCTTGGCCTATCATAGTGAGACACTGTCAGATATTGTCCGTAAGTACCCTACTTGTGACAAATAAATGTACTCCATTGTGAAAGCCTATCGCCAGTGGAGACATTACATTCTTGGGAAGGAGACAGTCATCCACATTGATCATAAGCCACTACAGTTCATGTAGACAGAGGGAAAATTGTAGAATGACTGCCATCAAAAGTGGTCCACATACTTGCATCAATTCCACCTCAACATCAAGTATAAAACAAGAAGCACCAATCACATCTCTGATTGCCTCAACAGAACACCAGTCGTGACACTCACCACGGTGCTATACTCTTGTGGCCATGAAACCTTTGGATGGCCCCAACTCTATGAGACAGACCCTGACTTCACCACCACCTACCAAATGTTGTGTGCAAATGCAGTTGTCGATAATTTCCATCTTCAATATGGGTTGTTGTGTCATTTGGGACATATCTGTGTTCCATCAAGAAAGTGAGCGAAGCTGATCTGGGAAGCCCACTACAGTTGGGTGGTAGGACACTTCAGTTTCGAAAAGACAGTGGCGATGCTACAAAAACATTTCTACTGGCCGAAACTTAGACAAGAGGTCAGGAAGTATATCAGGTCCTGCACTACCTATGCTATTTCCAAACCGACCACTAAGAAACAGGGCATGTACACCACTCTTGCTACTCCTGACAGGCCATGGGAATCCATCTCAATGGACTACATGTCAGGCCTCTCATCCACCAAGCGGGGAAATGAATGTTTTTTTGTGGTTGTTGATCTCTTTTCTAAGATGGCGATTCTGGTTGCCTGCAAGAAGAGCATCACAACAGAGGCCACTGCCAGGCTCTTCTTTGAATGAGTCTGGGTACATTTTGGAATCCCAAAAACCATTGTTTTAGATCGGGATAGTCGATTTCTCATCACATTCTGGTCGAGCCTTTGGTCATTGTTGGACACCAAGCTCACCAAATCCATGACCTTCCACCCCCAGAAAGATGACGAAACCAAGGTTGTAAATCGAATGATTGTGCATATCCTTCACATATATAATTCAAAGCACCCCCGCACATGGGATGAGAGCCTTCCCTATGTCCATCATAGCTACAACTGAGCCTTGCATAGCTCAACTGGACACAACCCCTTTCAGGTGGGATTGGGATTCCAACCATTGGGTCCCATAGATGTTGCACTTCCCCTTGCAGTCACCTCGACCAACTCATATCCTGCTCCAACTGAAGCTAACAAAGCCACCCAGTTCATTGAGCGGATCCAATACATCCTCCAATAGGTTCAGGATATCCTACATAAGTCTAATGACAAGTACAAACAATGCCATGATCAACATCGGGTGCCACATAAGTTTAAGGTGGGTGACAAAGTTTGGTTTCACTTGCAGAAAGAACGCCTTACATGACCCCATCGGAAGCTTTTCCCACTCTGCTATGGGTCATACACTATCACCAAGGCCATGGGGGATAATTCTTTTGAGCTCAACATTCCTCCTTTCCTTGGCTTGCACCCAGTGTTCAATGTGGATCTCCTTCGGCCTTATTTCCCACCATTATTGGACACTTCATACGTAGTAGAACAACTGACACAAATAGTGCTCAACCCTGACTGCATACAACAAGAATCCAATGATCAGATTGTGGACACAAAGATCAAGGGCACTCAACAACAAAGGATCCAACATTATTGAGTCGTCAAAGTAGGGCAACTCCTACACCAAAGCAAGTGGCTCACCCGGGGCCAAATTCAATAGAAATTTCCTCATCTGATGGGGAAACTCAATGCAATGGAGACCATTGATTCCTAAGGAGGGAGGATTTATCTAGTTGGATATCGGTGGCCACCCACCTTTTCCAGCTGGCTCAAAACAACTTTCTAGCATTTTTGATAATTTACTATTTTTAGCAGTTTTTCAGGTCCTGAACTTTTGGAGGCGTCTTCAGGCCCTAAATGACGTTTTTTGGGGTATGTTGTGGTTGTAAAATTTCATCATGAAATTTTGTGCAATTGTTGTAGTCCTCGGATATATATTTCCAATGGGCTATCATACACCTAAAACTAAGATCGTATGCAAAAGTTAAGACCCCAGGAAGTTGATGTACTGACTTACCCAAATGGGGCCCACATGACTTTTAACGCTTCATCTCCTAGGGTTAGGTTTTTGGATGTTTAGGTTTTTTTTGAAACTCTTGTTTATTGTAAAAAGGCCTTGAGAGCCTCATTATAATCATCTTCTTGTGAATGAGTGCATCCATCACATTTCTTCTTAGAGATAATCCGCCACCATTCCAACAAGCTTGTTTCCGCTGAATTTTAAAGTTTCCAGCTTATTTCTTTATTGAATAGAAAACTAGTTTTACTATATCTATGTTATTTTGTGTTAAGCACCTGTTAATAATCAGTATTCATTTCGTTCTTCTCATAAAATTTGGATCAGGGGGGTCCGATTTGGTGGTTTTCCAGAGCGGGTCCCTCATAAATTCTGGACTTCCTGTCAACTCGGACCCCCCTCACTCCTTACTGATTACCGCCTACACCCCCCTTCCGAGTAAACCACCAGACCTCTTATTCATACCACCTACGCACTCCAATGTCACACTCCACTACCTCGCCTATAGGTCATACTCCACTACTCTGTCGACACATCACCCTTCACTCACCTGTCTCTTGTCACATCCCATCCACCCCTTGGCCATTCAATTCCCTCCACATCATGCCTGAAAGGTCCGTTGGCCAATCAATGTACTCGGCCATTACCATTACCCTTATGAATCACCATCCGCTCCATAAAGGACACCCCATTCATCCTTTTAACCCCATGTTTTCGCCATTGTGCACTATTCATCGATCCAGACTCAATCGATGCTATCATTTCCCATTCTCCATACAACTTTCGTCGAGCTTATACTCAACAAACCGCCAATAAATCCTGGTAAACATTGATTACACATTTTCCATTTGTAGGCATCCAAGGGAACATCACTATAAAGGCATTCTTGGGAACTCTACAGTTGGACTTGAGCATCCAACATGAGATAAAATACATCTTCATTACCAAGCCAACCTTTGCCAAGTACACAGAAATGGATGAAACTTACAAAATATTACTCAAGATCACCATCCCCAGTCAAAAGAGATGGGAATACCTATGTGCCTTGATCGAGTAGAGATGATGTGGACATCTGAGTCAACACGAGGAAGACAATCAGAGTCGAGTGAATGACTCACAAACTAATTTCCCATAAATAAGCATTCAGGATTTGGACAGATCACCAAGAGTCCTATTATTTTGTAATATGTAATCTAGTTAGTTAGATTTTTCCTCCACCGTATCCTAGTCATTAATGACAAGATCAAATGTAATTTTTGTATAAATACTTCTTACTTTGAAGTATTGAGGGTTGTTTTTTGCGCCCAGGAAGCTATCATTGTAATCGTTTTTAGTAGATTGACCAGTAATAAAAAGACGGATTCACTAGATTCTTGTGTTTGGATGTTGGTGATGTTATCTTACTTTGTTAATGTGTATCTTACTCTGTAATCATTTTGTTTTCTGTTTCTAATCATTTAAAGGAAGTTAATGAGCATAATTTGTCTCAGACACTCTGTTTCTGGTCTTTAGTGATCTGTATGTTATTGTTTTGATATTAATCAAAGCAATTATTAACTTCTTCTTTGTTTGATTTAATAGATGACATGTTCTATCTTCCGACCACATTTAATTCTAAAAGATCCAATATTCTCACTATATCACCTTCTGAAGAAATATTATAAAAGTTGTAATCATATCTTAATCTTTAACACAAACCCCATAGCCCAATGGATGCTTAAAGAAACACTTCATCCAATCTTTACAAACAAAACAAACAAACCCAGATTATTTTAACTAGCCTAATATCTTAAAACTCAAAACAAATCTAAATCTTACAAAGAGATCCCTCTCTGAAGCTGGCAGGGCTAGATCCCAGTTTCGAAGTGGTTTTGGTAAGTTACCTCTGTCAAATTTCTTCTTCCCCTGACAACCTCTAGCAATTTATAGAGTGCTAACATGTAGAAATGAAACTAGGTCCAAGCATAGTTTTGTTTAGTTTTAAGCTTGTGTAAAAATAAAATCCATCCCAAGCATTGTTTTCTTTTGTTTTAATCTTGAGTAAAAATGAACACAATCCCGAGATTAGTCTTTGTTCTTTCTCATGCTCGTAAATACAAGAGAATGTAATCAAGTAAACTTTTATCACTTTTTCGGACTCGTAAAGGTTATACAAAAAATGAACCCCATGAAGTTCCCTTTAATCTCTTTTCAAACTCTCTAAACATGAAAATATTGTCAAGAGATATTGTTCTTTTCACGCTCATTAAATTATTTGAAGAAAATTTCTGTTGAGTGGTAGTTTATCTCTTTCTCAGTCTCATCAAACTATTTTATGAAAAATAACACTCTAATCAAGAATGATTAAAAATCGTTATGGAGTCCTCTTTAGGTTCTTTTAAAACTCCATAAATACAAAAATACCACTGAGTTTACTTTATTTGGACTCATAAAACAAACATTGAAAGTACCATATGGACCGAACCACTCCTTCCTAGGATTCGTTAAACATACTCTGAGGGACTCATCCGAAGGATGAGCTTACAGTTCAAGAATATTTTATCGTCCTCAAGCTTGTGTAAAAATAAAGAGGTACCCACCAGAAATGGTGGGGGGGAAATTGGGAAACAAATGTATCTAAACCTGTATTCTATGGAAGAGTCGGTTTTGAACATGACACCCTTTCACTCACTTTGTGTCTAGGATGGAAAATATGCTTGTCTCTTGATCATACTCATTTATAAGATTTCAAATTGGTTTGTGATCCATGTTGTTGATTCAATGTTTCCAAGATAGTTGTTGTGTCATCAATATGTTCAAAGAGAAGTTCAACCCAGAAATAATTCTATTGCGTCGTCCATTTCTACAGTCCTTGAGCCTTCTATTGCATCAACCATCCCTGTGATAGTTTGGAATCACTTGTTACTCTGATCTGCTTCAAATATTTTTACCCATTTTGTGTCATTGATGGGGGATACTTTAAGGCCCTCATGTGACGATTATTTTCTTGTCGAATTTGACTCATTATCCAATAATTATATTTAGAAACTAATTGGTACCTTGGAACTTGCATGCCTCAATGGAAGGTTTCCTCACTTTCAACAGTGGGTTGTCATTATTGACCGCTGATCGGGATATTCCGCCGAGTGTTCGACTTCAACTCATAAATTCACACCCATTGGATTGTACTAGTGTACATTGGGAGTCATTGACATTAATGATGATTTCCCTCTCACTTGTTAATGATATTCATTAACGACCGGTAATAAAGTGGTTTCTACCATGTTCGACTTCATCACATGTATTTGCATGGTTATATTCGTACTATAGAATGGTGGAGATGAAGAACCTGGATCTTTTCTGAAAGATTAAGGTTGCATTGGAGTATATTGACATTGTAATGTTGCATAGATCCACAGTGTATGTCTCATGGATATGTTCACATTTGAGTCTTTAACACATATATCCACAATGTATTTTTGGTGGCTATGTTCATATTTGAGTCATATTGGCATGGATCCACAGTGTATGTTTGGTGGCCATGACCTTTCTTACTTGACAAGGATCTTTGCACATAAACATTTATGCTTTGAGTCATTTTTATTCTGAGTATGGGAATGCCTACCTCAATGATGATATATTATTCTACTATATTTCCTTGTTTGTTGGCAGGTTTATGGCCGACGTGTTCCTTGTTCCCAACACATACTTGACAAAGTATTTCAGCTATCACTTTGTTATAACTTCATATTTTGGGCGGCTTAATGTTACACATTATTTTGATCACCCTGATGACTTTTAATGATGTACACCTATCCTTTGTCTTTATAAGGATCAATTTCCTTAATCCTTGAAGAAGAATGAAGATGACTTTTCGATAGAGATGAAATTGTAATTTCCTTTGTTAAAAACCTTATAAAGAAGGATCATCACACCTTACTCAGTTTTAAGGGTGCCATGATCTAGGATTGACACATGTTGCACCATAGTGGCCTATGAATTTGCCCTAGTTTGGTTAGTGTTAAGGGTGCGGTGATTCTCCATACGAATGAAAAAGAGAAGCTTCTCGATGCTTCAAGAATATAAACTTTGAGGGTGAGGTGGCCTCTGATCAGTTTGGATCTAATTCATATCCATGATCTCATGGGATCATCCTAACCTCCTCACCCTATCCTTTTCATATTATAAAAGGAGAGGAGTTCTCATGGTAAAGTTAGTTTTTGGAGCTTGGTTATCTTTGAGAATGGATTTTTGGGTGAGCATCTAGAATAGAGTTTGGATTGGCTTGACTTTGTGAAGATGAGATCATAAGTAGCTATCAGATTTACAGTCTTAGAAATTGTTGGATAAGAAGTGTGTGGGAAGAAAGGAACTGTTAGGAGGAACCTGACAACATCAAGGCATCTGGTTGCATCTTTCTTCCACATTCTTTATTACATATATACTTTTTATTTCCTATATGAACATTATTTGTCCATATTGTATGATGTTCGACAACAGAAGTATTCCAATAGAGGATGAACACCTTCAGTAACCACTCACACAACCAGATCAAAGATCAACACACTAATTTTTTGATGTGGTAAAACCCATAAGGGGAAACATCCATGGCCCTTGCCAACGTCACCACTTGGAGCATTTTATTAATGCAGAAGAAGTAGATTACAGAGATATTTTACAAGAGATTTTCTCACAATCGATCATCAACAAATGAACCTCCATTATATTTAAATAGATATCATGGACCAGTTAGGTGTTAATCATGTTGATATTATGGTAGCTACGGGAGGTATTTACCTCCATGTGTAAACCAGATGAGAATAGAATATTTCAGGAAGCAAGAAGAAACTCTAATTAGTTGGCTAATAACCCTAGAAGACAAGTTGGCTTAAGAGGATAATTGGTATTAGGTTATTAGCCTCCAAGAGAAGAAGTCAACTAAAGGAAATATTATATACTAAGTAAATAGGAACCCAGAATGAGAAGTCAGTCTATTTAGTTTTCCAGTTTTAGTATAAATACAGGAGTCTAGTCTTCATTTCGACAGGCAATCTCACAACTACAAAAGAAACACTTGTGCGCACTGCAGTTGGCTAGTTGTGCGCAAGTTTGGAGGATATATTTTGTTGCAGATGTTGAAGCTAGCATATTTAGGTTTTGTCTTGGACTATCTGTTGGTTATGGTTTGGACTCTCTGATCATCTCTTGTTTGGTGTGCTAACCTTGGAGAAAGGTGTGCCACCTTTGTTTGGCTATCTATCCCAGGGTTTTCTTCCGAAATGATTCTTTGTCAAGGTTAAGGTGCTCGGAGGGTGGCTTCGCCCTATGGTTGGGTGACAATAGTGATATTTTCTATGGTAAAATGAGCACATCCATCATATTCTAACAGGTTATGGGCCCACACCTCCTTCATTCATTCTAACCACTGGAAGGGAGCATAGCCATAAGGATACTAAGCTCGTTGAAAGAACTGTTGCTAGGGTTTCTAGCAGGAGCAGTCACCAAAGCACTGTTGCTAGGGTTACTAGAAGGTGCAGTTGTAGAAGCTCTAATCCTCTCATTGAGGCACCTTAAGTGAAGGGATTTACCTAATTTCTGGATAGACTAGTGTGTCGTAGCCCAACGCATCTCCTGGTACTCTCAGCAAGCCAAGATGGCAAGGTTGTGTTTTTGGTCAAAATCTAGGGTTGACCAAGTCAAAGCAACCATGAATTATTCTATGAAGTTAGAAAACAAGTCAGATGGGGTTTCTAACTTCAGAGCATGGAATACAAGGATTGACCTCATCCTTTCCAAGAATAAAGTGATATATATCATGAAAGGAAAGATCGTGGAACCAGAATTTGAAGAAGGAAAAGAGAAGGAATCGCAAGATGTTGTAGTTATGGAGAAGGTAAAATAGAATGGCATAAATGCCATGAGTATCATAGTGGAATCTATAAAATACCACTTGATACCCTACATCTCCCATCTTGACTCATCTAAGAAGATGTATGATTCCCTAACAAACCTCTTCTCAGTAAAAAACATTGGACAAGTAATGAGTCTGAAGAATGAGCTCTGTGACATGAAGATGAATGATGATGACAAAATAACATCATACTTTGTGAGGATATATCAGTTAAGAGATCAAATACAAGCTATTGAAGAGTTCATCTCAAAGAAGGAACTGGTAAATATAGTACTCAATGGTCTTCCCAAGACATGAGATGAATTTTCCGCAAGCATGAACACAAGGAAGGAGTATCCTACATTCGAAGGACTCTGGACTTGATGTGCACAAGAAGAATCAAGGATTATTGCAAAAGAGAAACCTCAAAAGAAATATGATGACCAAGCCTTTAAAACAAGATTCAAGAATTTCAAGAACAAAAGTAAGTTTGGTTCAAGGAAGAAGCCAAATGAAGAGAAAGATATGTTAAAAATACAATGCTTCAACTATCGAAAGTATGGTCACTACAAGAATCATTTTCCTGAGATAAAGAAAAGGAAGGAGACACATGAAGCATCAGTTTCCAAAGAAAAGGAACCTTCAAAGAAGATTAAGTAGGAAGAAACATACTTCTTCTGCTAAAACAAGGTAAACAACACTCTTCATAGTTCTTGTACATACCATGCTTTTTGTACATATCTTGCATATATATTTCTTAGAAGATAATATGTTCAAAGATAAACTATACTTATGGAAGAACAACCAGATAAGGACTGTTATCACTATGACTATAAGACAAGCTGTAAGATAATTCAAAATAAGAAAGAAACCCAGAAGAAGTAAAGACAGAAAGAAGTCAGCAATCAAGAGGAAATTAGAAAAAGATTTGTGACACCTTGTAGAAGGAAATAAGGATGCAGACAGAAGCATGGACTCTCCTAGATGGAGGGAGCCAATTATATATTACCAAAAGAAGAGCATGCATTCATACATGAAGCAAGGATTAGGAGGGAGCTAATCCTATTATCCATTGAAGACTATGAAGTATATATCCATGGTAGCATCCATGAAAAGTATTACATGTTCAATTTGACTTTAGAAGAAGTATTCTTCGGAAAAATAAGCCTCAAAAGTATCCATGGTTGTCCATCCACATCCATGATCCTATGATGAAAGGAAGAAGGTGTAATCTTCAAGGAATGGAATCTATAGAAAACTCCATGAACTCAAAAGTGAAAGAAAAACATGAGGATGAACATGAAGATTCCAAGAGAGAAAGAGAAGATAGAACAACCAGTCATTGTATCGAGAATAACAAGAGTATGAGATTGATATGAAGTCACTAAAAGAAATCAAGTAGAGGAACTGAAAGTTGTGATGAATAACAGTGTATGGAAGACTTATGAATGAAATCATTGCAAGATCCAGAACTAGAAATTCTCCCAGATAGAAGGAGAAGACTATGATGATTTCTCATTCCAGTAAACCAAATATACCTCTACATGATCCATTATATCATCTGCAATATCCATGGGTTAAACTTGACATCAGATGAATGAAAATATTGTTCTCCAGAATAATTGAACAAAGAGCATATGTAGAGAAACCTCAAGGCTTTGAGGTATACTAGAAAGAGACCCTTGTATGCAGATGGAAGAAGACAACTTGGTGGAGAACCTCCAATGCACAACAAAAGCATGGTAAAGACTTTCTATAACAGAGATATTGTATCAGAATTGTCACTTAGAATTGGGATGATGGTTTGCTAATCCATGACAAACTCTCATGATGGAAGAAGAAGTACCACTTGGATATGTTCCAGTTTGACACTTGTGATGATGTTATGAGCTAGCAAGAAACAAATATGAATCCAACAATGATATACTTTATTGATCAAAGTTATATGAAGCCTTTAGAGAAAAATCAGTGTTCTAGATAGATCGAAGCACATTTGAGATCAAGCATTACATTCTCCATGATGAAGTCCAAAAAAGAGAAGTGGTTCTCTAAGATATATATCTCCACACATGAGTAGATAAGAAGACATTTTGGTAAAGCCTCTGTCCAAGATGAAAGAGTTTGTGCACTCAAGATGGAGCTCATGGAGATGACTTCCTTATTGAAAAAGGAAGAGATGACTCCCAGGTTGGGAGGGAGCACTGATGTGTTATTGATTTATGGATAGTCATTTTTTAGTTCACAAAATGGTCTAGGATGAGTAGTTACTTTCCAAGTTTAGAAAGTGGTTTGATATTTCTGATGGACAAACATTTTTCCAGTTCAGAAAATGGTCTAGATCGAACGATCATTTTCATAATGAAAATGGTTCGATGGATTTTTGATGTACCATAGACAACGATTTCCCATTGTGGTTAACATGGGGAATGGTCTAGGACAATCTCTCTTCTTGATGGTCACTCTTAATAGTGGTCAAGAAGACGGGTTCGCCTTGTCGGATAGTCATTCTTTCATAGCTCACAGTTGTGGGAAGTTTCGAAGAATGGTCCATTTTGGAGGTTGGTGCAGGATAGTCATTTCCTTAGGAAATGGTCCGAAAAATCATTCCCTAGGGAAGATTCATTCTCTCCATCTTTCACTTTGTTTAGTGCCAGAGGAATGGCCCAGATAGGTGGATGGTCTAGGTTCAGTAATCAGGGATAGACATTCCCTAGGGCAGACTCATTCTCTCTAGGTTTCACTTTGTTTAGTGCCGGAGGAATGGCCCAAGATAGGGAATGGTCCATGCTCAGAAATCAGGGCAATTATTCTTCCTTTCTTGAGAATAATAGTCCAGATAGCTCATCATTGATGTTTTACCTTTTGAGGGAAGATGCTCTTCCATATCTCACAGATGTGAGTGGAAGAATGGCCCAAATGATTCAGTTTATATCATAACAATGTTATCTGTGTAGGTTGATATCAGATGATTTTTATGGAGACTGTATCTCTCTAGACAGTAGATGCATGCTGTTGTGGTGGATTGTGTTCCACTGATTGTGACTATACATTACTGAGCAAGTATCTGTGTGATACATGGTGTGGTAGTGTACCACTGGAGTGTAGTTGAGTACTACTATAGATAGAGAAATTTGTGTTCTATTAAATGATTTTTTTCTGATTTCCTTATATACTATCAGCAGTGTTGGAAATGATTATCAGCTAGATGGATGATCAATGGAAAGATATTTTCCAAACGAAAAATGGTCCAGAAAATTTATTCTTCTAGGACATATGTCTAGATTAGAGGAATGGTTCTTATGTCACTCTATGGAGTGAGTGACGTATCCATCATCATGTTTGATTACTCAAATGGAGTATGGTTTCAAGAGATGATACATTTGATGACACTGATAGTGATGATGGTACTCTTGATCTAATCATGAGATAGACTATATGACTATGTTGATGCTACTGGGTAAATGGTATGTTTTTTCTCAAGACCATTACCTTCAATACCTTCCTATCTAGGAGGGAGTGTTGATATATGGTTGTTGCAGGAGGTATTTACCTCCATGTGTAAACCTAATGAGAATATAATATTTCGGGAAGCAAGAAGAAACCTTAATTAGTTGGCTAATAACCCTAGAAGACAAGTCGGCTCAAGAGGATAATTGGTATTAGGTTATTAGCCTCCAAGAGAACAAGTTGACTAAAGGAAATATTATATACTAAGTAAATAGGAACCCAGAATGAGAAGTCGGCCTAGGCATTTTTCCAGTTTTAGTATAAATATAGGAGGCTAATCTTCATTCTGGTAGGCATTCTCACAACTACAGAAGCAACACTTGTGTGCACTACACTTGGGTAGTTGTGTGCAAGTTTGGAGGAGAGTTGTTGTTGCAACTGCTGCAGCTGGCAGATTTCGGTTTTGTCTTGGACTATCTCTTGGTTATGGTTTGGACTCTATGATCAACTCTTTTTTGGTGCGCTACCCTTGGAGAAAAGCATGCCACCTTTGTTCGACTATCTAGCCTAGGGTTTTCTTTTGAAATGGTTCTTTGTCAAGGTTAAGGTGCTCAGAGGGTGGCTTCGGCCTATGGTTGGGTGAAAATAGTGATATTTTCTATGGTAAAATGAGCACATCCATCATATTCTAACAAATCCATGGATCAATGCCCATTAAGATCGAGGAGAACATGAACCGCCAGATCACTCTATGTTGGTAACATATCGTTCCCATCAGATTTGCTAACTACAAATGAATACTAAAGAAACACACTAAGAAATACACTTTTACCCAACAACACATTAGACCAAGTAGACCTTAACTAACTCCTAAGTGTCTAAATATTCTAACATCCCCCTTTAAGAACAAATTGGGATAGGATTGAAGGATTTACAATAGTGACACAATAGGAGAAGGAAGGAGGCATTAGAGCCTACCCCCCCTTAATGAAAAATTCATGAACTCCTAACATAGATCAATGTTTGGAAAACTTCGTTTTTGTAAGAGACTTTGTGAAAATGTATGCAACTTGATCTTCTATAGGGAAAACGAGAACTTCAATAGCTTGATCATGATTGAGCTTTTGATGAAGTGCATGTGTACTGTGATGTGCTTGTTTCGTTGATGTTGAACTAGGTCTTTGGTGAGCTTGATGGAACTCTAATTATCGCACCAAAGGCTGGTCAGATGGTGTTGTTGGAATCCAAAATCTGAAAGGATATGTCGAAGCCACACGGCTTCCTGACTTGCATTTATCATTGCTCAGTACTCTTCTTCTATTGAACAAAGTGCAATAGATTGTTGTTTATTACATGCCCTAGGGACAGGTCCTAATCCAAGACTGAAAACATAACCTGCAGGAGACTTCTAATCATGAGGGTCGTCAGCCCAATCTAAATCAATGAAACCAACCAATAAAGGACTCCCACCTGAACTGTAATGTATCTCGAACTGAACTATACCATAGACATAGATAATTATCCTTTTAGCTTCTTTCCAATGGATTTCATGGGGTGTTTTCATATACCGGGTAACAAGACCAACAACAAAGGAAAGATCAAGATGGGAATGAGTCAATTATAAGAGTCTCTAACTAACTAACAGTATAGGGTGACATCAACTTCGGGAGAAGTACAAGTGGCAATAATCTTGACTCCAGACTAGAAGGGAGAATGGGATGGTTTACAGTCATCCATGTGAAATCGATGAATAAGGTCACAAGAATACTTAGATTGGGAAATAAAAAATCCTTCATTGATTTGCATAATTTGGAGGCAAAGGAAATAGTGCAAAAAACCTAAGTCTGTCATTTCAAATTTCTTCTTAAGACTGGTTTTCACATGGTTTAAAAGTTTTGATTCACTACAAGTAAGGATAAGGTCATCAACATAAAGGACAAGGATTATGATATGAATATCTACTTTCTTGGTATAGACATTAGGATCGGAATGGAATCTGGAGAATCTGGTGTCAATAAGAAAGTTTTCCATTTTGGCATACCAAGCTCGAAGATCTTGCTTAACACCATAAAGAGATTTCTTAAGGTGACAAACAAGGCTAGATTCATTCTGGACATATCCAGGAGGTTGTTCCATGTAGATTTCTTCTTGAAAATATTCATTCAAGAACATAGACTTAGCATCCATTTGATGGACCTCCCATTTATGTAAGGCAGCAAGGGGAAGAACAAGGCATATGGAATTCATTTTGGATACAGGGTAAAATGTTTCATTATAGTCAATTCCTTCAACTTGGGAAACTCCTTTGGAAACTAACTGATCTTTGTGTCTTAAAACACTTCCATATGATTCATACTTAGTTCTGTAGACCCATTTACATCTGACAATTTTTGTTCCTTTTGGAAGAGGTACAAGATCCCAAGTATCGTTGGCTATTAAAGAACAATACTCTTCATTCATTATTGTATCCCAATCTGGATGACTTGAAGCTTATGAAAATGTCTTTGGATCATGAGTCTCTGAAACTTGAGCCAGAAGAGAAGAGGCTCATTAGAACTGTTAATGTTTCTGGCGTTGATCTAAAGGATCATCAACAAGATCACCATCTAATTCTTATGTTGAATAGACCCATATAGGAAGCGGTGGAGTTGGTGTTGGTTCATGTTCAAAGGACTCATCTAGAGGAAGGTGAGTAAGTGGAGGTGGACTTTCATCCTCACTGTCATCATTTGAATAAGAAACCAGAATAGGAACAGAAGAAGGCACAAATGTCAAAGATGGCTCGCAGGCCGAAGAAGGCACAGTCGTCGAATTAGGCTGACAGGCCAAGAGATTTTCATCAAATTTAACATCTCTTCTAATAATAATTCCATTACAATGTGGTTGAAGAAGTCTATAAAATTTGACATCTTCAGAATAACCAACAAATATACAGTTCTCACTTTTAGGCTACAATTCTTTCTGTTTCTCATCAGGAATATGATCCCATGCTATACTGCCAAATACACAGAAGTGACTTACATCTGGTTTAATTTTATCCCAAGATTCTTCCGGTGTTATATTTTTAAGAGCCTTTGTGGGAGTGTGATTTAATATGTAATTTTCACATTTGATTGCTTTCGGCCGATACTTTAGACTTAATCCCTTAGATTGGATCATACAATTAGCAATTTCTTTTAATGTGCGGTTCTTTCTCTCATAAACACCATTTTGTTGTGGTGTATATGGAATAGTGTGTTGCATTTGGATTCCCTGTGTAATGCAGTAACTTGTAAAATTATTGTTCACATATTCACCTCTATTATCTGTTCTTAACTTTTGAATTTGATGTCCAGATTGCTTTTCTACAAAGGCTTTGTAGGACAAAAACTTGTCAAAAACTTCACCCTTAAGTTTTAAGAAGTAAACCCAAGTACGTCTGGAAAATTCATAAATGAAATTTAACAAATACATGCACCCAGAAAAAGGAGAAGAAAGTGGACCACACAAAACACTATGAACAAGATGTAAAGGGCCCAAGGCATGCCAAGATGCACGTTTTTCAAAATTGTCCCGATGATTTTTTCCAAGAACACAACCGGCACAAACACCATATCTACATGAAACAAGAGAAAGACCAATCACCATATTATGATTACATATTTTTTTGAATGAGCGATAGTTTATATGACCAAACCGCTCATGCCAAAGTTTTCTCAAGTCATTGCTCTGAGCTACAAAAACTGATGAAAAATATTATGACCCAAATTTGTCAAACTTGTACAACCTGGTAATATCATCAGTAATTCTAGTTGCAAGAACATTCTTAGGATATTTTAGATCCTTGATTACAACTTGGTGAGGTGAAAACACTACGGTTTTACCTTACCTGAATGACTGATTTGATATATTGATAGAAGGTTACAAGAAATACTTGGAACACATAATACATCATTGAAATGACCATTTTCTACTTGAATTGTTCCAGATCCTTCAACACTAAGAGATCTATCATCACCAACAAATATTTTCTTGGTGTTACATTCATTTAGAGTAAAAAATATGTCTCTATCCTTAGCCATATGATAAGATGCTCCAGAATCAATAAGCCACTCATCAAAAGTAGAAGTTGAAGTTGTATTTAAGGAGAAACCAGAAATAGAAAGTGCATGTCCATGAGAAGAAGAAAAAGAAGTAGAATCAATACTAATGTTGTGCTTCTTCATTGTTTCTTCTAAAGCTACCATCTTCTTGGAACATTTGGACTCATCATGACCATCTTTATCAGAAAAGTTGCAATGTTTGTCAGTCTTCTTACTTTTATATTTTTATCCTTTGTAACCATTAGGAGTGGAAGTTGTCTGAGTGGGTTTGGGACCCTTATATTGCTTGCTTTTGTGGCGAGGATGTTGCTTCTTGGGATTATTGGGTTTCTCTTTCTGATGGACGAATAAGGCTTTTTTGGAGGTACCTGCAATGTTGATCACTCCAAGATGTAAAAGGTTATCTTTCTCTCTGATCAAAGAATCACAAAAGTTCTCAAGACTGGGTTTTTTATAAGATATTCCTAGAGCCTCTTGCATGGCATAAAAGGTAGATACAAACACATAATATGCACTACCTAGATTAGAAAGAATAATATAGATACAACGATCTTCTTCTAACTTTATCTTACATTATTCACATAAAGTTCTGAGTGTTTTAAAATTAGATAGGTAGTCTTAAATTCATGAAAAATCATTTGTACTTAAAGTCAATACTTGATTTTCTAAATATTGTGATCGAATAATATTGTGTTTACCAAACACAAATTCAATCTTTTCCCAAGCTTCTTTCGGTTTATCAATTGATTGAAGGGGGAACCTTAAATCAGGAGAGATGGACATTCTCATTAATCTATGTTCTTTGTCATTCCTACTATCCCATTTGACTTTCTTATCAGCATCAATGGGTGATGTTTCCTTTCCCAAGGTAATCTGGTACAAGAATTTACTTCTTAATAAATCCTCCACATGGGATTTTCTTTGTAAGTGGTTGGTGTTGGTAAGCAAAAGATTAATTGAAGAATCCATATTAAATATGTATATAATATGGATTTAAAAACTGAAACTGATGATCTGGATGGAAATATCTCAAAAAATTAGGCAGTTTTAAAACAAACGACATTGAAAATAGAATTCAGATGTGAAAGTTATGCCCTTTTAAAAAAAAGAATAAATAGTAACCAAAGGACTACGTGATGGTGTAAGTTGCTTTATGAAGTGACCCACTTTTATAAAAAGAAGTGGGGATCAATTTTACAATGAAGTTATTGTTAAGGTCCTAACCCGCACATAGGTAGATCAATGTATTCGGATGTAATAAAGGTCAATATTAATAA
>ML781559.1:1865394-1882566 GCA_009831015.1 Picea engelmannii | reverse complement strand
TCTGAACATTGATTTTTGAATCAAAGTGATTTTCTATTGCTATTTCGCATATCATTTCTGTGTATTGTGAATATTATGCTGGATATTTTATTGTTATTCTGCCATTTCTAGCATTTTATTTCTGTTCTGCATATTTAATATATCTGGTATCTTGCAGTTACTTTATAAAAGAAAAGTTGTATGCAAAATAAATAACTCTAAAATAGTAAATCTACTTATAGTGATTCACTTTTATACTTGAAGTGAAATACACTTTGCAATGGAGCATGAACTTTTTCAAAAAAAGTAACAAAAAGAGAGACTTGAACTTAAGACCTCTTACTTAATAAGACAACTTTTAACTAAATGGTCTAGAAAAGCATATTGTATTGTTTAGAAAGAGGATTGGGGTTGTTGTTGTTGTTTTTGTTGTTGAAGACAGACTTGGAGAGCATGCAAAAAAAACTCTTTTCACACAAGAAAACAATTTCGCTTCTCGATGACAATAAGGGTTAGATCTTGGTTAGCTTACCTAGAAGATGTGCCTTTTCCTATCTATTTATGATTTTCCGAGATCGCACAGGGTGCAGGGAAAAAAGAATATGCAGATCTAAAAGAGTAGCAACCTGGAAATAAATAATATAAAAAAAATTAAAAACAAAAAAATACTCTACAAAAATTTTAAAAATGTGTATGCAGGCTTTATACCTCTGGATCTGACTAAAATAGTCGTATATTGGGCAAATGGAAACCTTTTCGAGTGAAAAAAAAAGTGTTCCTGACTTAAACGAGTGATATGGACACAATGGAGAAATCCTCTCAGCACAAAAATGTATGTAAATGACAGAAAATGGAGATGAGGACACTCAACTTCACGATCTTAATCTACAATAGGAGCAGGTCTTCAAACATGCTCTGATACCATGTTCAAAAACACATTTATTCCAGCAGAGGATGAACACCTTCAATAACCACTCACATAATTATATCAAATATCAACACATTGATGTTTTGATGTGGTAAAACCCCTACAGTGAAACATCCATGGCCCCAGCCAACGCGACCACTTGTAGTAGTTTATTAATGCAAAATAATAAGATTAAATAGATATTTTACAAGAGAGTTTCTCACAATCGATCATCGGCATGACCCTCCATGCTCTTTAAATAGATATCATGGACCAATTGGGTGTTAAGCCATAGATCAATGGTCATTAAGGTCTAGGAGAATATGAACCGTCAGATCACTCTATGTCGAGAACATAACGTGACCGTCAGATTTCCTAAATACAAATGCATACTAATGCATACCAAAGAAACACACTAAGAAACACATTTTTACCTAATGACACATTATACCAAGTAAATCTTAATTAAATCCTAAGTTTATAAATATCCTAACATATGATTCCTTGATCACGTACATAGTTTCATATCAAATACAATCTGTTATTCGTATCTTCATTGGCTTGTGTTTCTTTGCAGATACTTCTCCATAAGCCTTACGATAGAACTAGGATCACATTGGTGAGGTCAGGTCTACAAAATTTAAAAGGTATGTTTTGGATCCTCTTCTTATTTGATATTTGTAATCTAAGGAAAGTTCAGTGTACTATTTTTTTTGTTCTAGTTTCAGGGTGAAACTAGGGAGATCCGTTTGTGTCTGCACTTACCAATTTGTATTGAAATAAGTATGTTTTCCCTATCAATATTTACGTAGATACTTGTATATACATTACCCTTTCTGAATCTTTGTTGTTGTAAAAAATTGTCAAATATTAAATACTAGGGTCTAGGGGATTGCTTGAGTTCATACATAGATTTCTTCAATATGAAAACATAATCCTCTCTTTTTGATAGTAGAAACCCTTCTGGTTGTTCGATGCCGACTTCTTCTTCTAATTCACCATTTAGAAATGTTGATTTCACATCCATCTGATATACTTTGAATCTCTTGGAACATGCATAGGCAAATATCATTTTGATTGTTTCCATTCTAGCAACAGGGGAAAACGTTTCTTCAAAATATACTCCTTCAACTTGAGAATATCATTTTCATAATACCCTTTCCTTGTTTCTGGTTACCTGTCCATCTTCGATTAGTTTGTTTCTGAATGCCCATTTTGTACCAATCACATTTTTGTCCTTAGTTCTTGGAACCAGTTCCCATGTTTTAATCTTCTTTATTTGACTCAGTTATGCTTCCATGGCATTGATCCAATTTTCATCATTAGTAGCTTCCTCAAATTTGTCGGGTTCAACTGTGGATAATAGTGTTAGGTGTCTCTATTATGGTTTATGTACCTGTCTTATTCCTCTGTTTTCTATTCCTGCATTTTTATCTCCAATAATTTTTTCTGGTGGATGATTCTTCTGAACCCAAAAGCTAGGTGTCTTGGAGGGAATATGAAATTCATGTTGCTCATTTTATTCTTTTTTATCTTCTAGATGATTCTCTTCTTCTTTCTTTTTCTCTTCTTCTTATACCTCTTCTTCTTTTAGTTATTCTTCTACTTCCTTATCTTTAGAATTTTTTCTTTCTTCTTTGATCTTTGGCACATTTGTTTTTCAATGTTTACATTTATTCTTTACACTATCTTATTGATTCTTAGGTTGTAAAATTTGTATGTCTTGATTTTGCTTGAGTATCCAACCAATATTCCTTTATCAACTCGAGAATCAAATTTCCCAACTCTGTCATCTTCTCTTTTTATGTACCATTTGTTTCCAAATACTCTAAAATGATTAAATTTTGTTGATCTTCCCTTCCATAACTCATATGGAGTTTCGTCATTGTTACTTCTGAGCATTCCTTTGTCCAAGATATGAAAATTTGTGTGTATTTCTTGTACCCAAAATACATTATTCAACTTGGAATCTTTCAAAATGTTTTTGGCAATCTATGTTACAATTATCTTCTTCCTTTCAACTACTCCATTTTTTTGAGGTGTCATAGCCACTTAGGAATACCTTTTTATTCTATGATCTTCACAAAATTCTATGAATTATTTTGATGTGAACCCACCTCCATTATCTGATCTTAAATACTTAATTTTCAAATCAGTTTCATTTTCAACCATCTCTTTGAATATTCTGAAACATTCAAATGCCTCTAACTTTTTCTTGAGAAAACAGACTACAGTCATTCTTGTACAATCATCAATAAGTAGCATGAAGTATTGTTCTCGATTCTGTCCTTTTGTTCTCATTGGTATTCATAGATCATTGTGCACAATATCCAATGGTCTTTTTGTAGATAATTCCTTCGTTATAAAATCAGTTCTTGTTTTCTTCCATACAAGTAGTGCTTGCACATAGTATTGGATGGTTTTGAAATTTCTAACATTTCTATTACTGCTTCCTTTTTGATGATTTAGACAAGATTTTCAAAGTTGAAGTGACCCATTCTTTTGTGCCAAAGACAACTTTCATTTTATTTTCCCAAACAACATATTTCCTTTCCATTGTCATTTAAAATGTATATGTTGTTTGGAGTCTTCATTGTTGTAGCCACCAATTTTCCTAATCCTTCTTTACTTATCTCATTCTCTTAGTCAAATAGAAGTGTATGTCTCTGGTAACACATTTGACTCACACTTAGCATATTATACTTCATATTTTTGATAAGTAGGACATTTTTTTCCATGTCATATTTTCTTCCAAGCTTGATTGTGCCTTTTCCTATAATTTTGGTTTATTTATCATTTCCAAATGAAATTAATCCATCTTTCTTTCTTCAGAGTTACAAACCTATCCTTGTCACGTGCCATATGCTTTGAAAAAACACTATTAACATACCAATCACTTCTTTTGCTTTGGGCTTGTAGAGCAATATAATATTCTTCAACATTTAGTTTATCTTGCTTCCTTATCCATATTGTTGATGGTTCTTTTACATGATTATTGAAATATTGTTTTGGTTTCTTTGGATGAACTATCAATCTGCAATATTTGGCCATGTGTTCTAAATTGTTTCATTTATAAAATTCCACTTCATCATTTAGTGAGACAAAACTGTTATAGTTTTTGTTATACGCTTCATGAAGTTTTATGAGATTATTCATTCTAGAGTAGCCTTCATAGTTTATTATGCTATTGGCATAGGTTATATAGTCTATATCCATGTGCCCAAAATTGTTACAGAAATAACATAAACCAAGAAAATTAGTTTGGTACCTGGGTGTAGAAGATCTTTTGAATGGTGTGGATCTTCTGTAATATTCTTCTTGAGCTCTTTCCATAGCTAGTTGTTGATTCTGAAATATGGATCTTCTAGGTGGTTTCATTGTTCTATCATCTTCTTCTTCAGTTCTCTTGCATTATTCCTTCTTAATGCAACCTCTTATGACCTATGCATAACTTATTTGTTCTACATCCATTTGTGTTTTCATGGACCTTGAATCCTTTTCAATATGTGTTTGTTTTTATCCCAGTCTCGACTTGTCATAGTATGGATTTTGACAGTTGATGATTTCATAACATATTTTGGTATTGTTCTGTTGCATTTCCTTCTTCTGAATTTTCTTCATTAGTGAGACTATTTATACTTCCAAGTTCTCATTCTCTTTCTCTTTTTCTTCCAATTGGATTTTGAGTATTTCTTCAATCCTTTTGGCTTCTTCCACTTGGAATTTTAGGTTCTTAATCATTTGTTGATCTTCCTCAGAGTTAGCATTTTGAGAATCCTCTTTTATCTTCAATAACTCTCCCTTGAGTGATTTTTTTTTCTTCCTTTCTCTTTTTAGATCGTTTAAGGCAATGATCAGTTCTTATTTGAGATTGACTTCACCTTATTCTTCATCATTTTATAATGCGATGTAGATTAATCTTTCTGAATCATTGTTGCTAGCATCATCCTCATATGATGAGGAGCTATAGTATTTTTACTAGATACTTTCCTGGAATAATTTATTTTTGTTTATTTTCTTATCTCCCTTTTGATATTTCTTTTGTTTCTTGGGAACTTCTTCTTCATCATTATCTTTGTTCTTATCATATGGACATTTATTAGCAAAATGACCAATATTACCATAATTAAAACATTTAAAAGGAATCTTACCTTTGTGTTTGCTAGTTCCKTCCTTTAACTTCCTTATGAAGTTGTCCATTTCTTCATCTTTATCTGAATCATCGTTGCAAATACAATCTGACTTTGACTTTTGCTTATTCGTATTTGTCTTCTTGGATGCTTTGAAAGTTGCTTCCTTTTTGCATGGATTTTCSTGCTCTATTATCATTTCATAAGCCGTAAGAATTCCATGTAACTCATCCATGCTCAACATAGAAAGATATGCTCTTTATTCTAGGGTTGAAATCTTAGGATCAAATATCATTGGAAGAGACCTTAGTACCTTTTGAATAATTATTGGTTCTTTAATTTATTCTCCCAATCCTTTAATAGCATTCACTATTTCATCAACTCACATAAAGTAAGTTGCAATATCTTCATCTTCCTTCATATTTAGCTGTTCAAATTTACCTCTATAGGTTTGAATCTTAGCCCATTTGACTTTGGCATATCCTTCGTAAATATTTTGAAGTCACTACAACAAATCCATGTGATTTTCTCCCATTGTTTCTCCCTTTTTTTCTTCCAAAGTTGGTTTTACTGTATTTTTCTTCAATTTTTTGAACAAGTAGGCACTATTTATCGTGATGGAGCTATTCATGGTGTTTTTTGTGTCAAACATAAAATTTAGGTGATAAATTAGGTGCTAATAGCACCATAAATTGTGCCCCATTTACCGTTGGAAATGACACCCAATTTAGCACCAAATATAATTCCCTCTCTACTACAAGAAATAACACCCCATTTAGAGTCTGATTTAGCACTCCAGTTAGCGCCAAAGATTTCACCAGAAGTAGCGTCGGATGTATCCAAATTAGCCTAAATAGTTAATTAGTTGATGTGTTGGGGGTTTGGTGGATAAGGGATTTGAGGGTTATGGGATTTACGGATTTGGGGTATAGGAATTAAGGGTTAATGGATTAGGGGTTAGGATTTAAGGGATTAAGGGTCAATATCTAATGGATTTGGCGCTTACGAGTTAGGTAGTTTAATGGTTAATGGATTAGGGATTGTGGACTAGGGGATTAATGTTTACGTTTTTAGTGCATAGGGGTTTATGGATTAAGGGATTATGGATTAGTGAGAAGTGTTTAAGGGTTGATGGATTAGGGGTTAGGGGATATAGGGATTTTTGTGTTAAGGGATTATTGATTAACTAAGGTTGAGGGCTTAATGGTTAATTAGGGATTAAGGCTTAAGGCTTTAAGGGTCAATGGATTAGGGGTTAGGGGAGTTAGGGATTTGTCAGAACTCTTTTGAAATTTCATGGAACCTCTTCCAACATGCCAATCACCAATGTCAGCCACTGATGTCGCACGGTGAGCAGTGATTGGGGCCAACGTTGAAATTTCTTAAAACTATTATTTCATGCATTGAAATTTGACATGGTTAGAATATACACATGCCTTAATGGTATTTGAGGGTTTCAATACTCAAGGATACCTGATGTCCCCACATAATATTTGAGATCGTCCACGTTTTCATCAGCATTGATCATGCAGTCTCATTGTCATCATTTGTCATTCACATATATGGAATGATTTTCGAAACTCTCTTAAAATGTCATGGATTAATGTATTCCAACACACCCATCACCAATTTCATCCATCAATGTCACACAATGAGAAATGAATGGCGTTTAGTACCGGATGTGCCTAAATAGTTAATTAGTTGAGGTGCTGGGGGTTAAGTGGATAGGGGTTGTGAGGATTATGGGATTTATGTATTTGGGGTACAGGGATTAAGGGTTAAGAGAATTAGGGATTAGGGTTTAAGATATTAAGAGTCAAGAGATAATGGATTTGGTGCTTATGGGTTAGGTACTTAAATGGTTAATGGATTAGGGATTATGAGCTAGGGGAATAATTTTTAAGTGCTTAGGGCATAGGAACGGATTAAGGTATTAGGGATTAGTGTTTAATTATGTTTAAGGGTTGATGGATTGGGGGCTAGGGGATTTAGGTATTTTGTGTTAAGGGATTAGTGATTAACTAATGTTGAGGGCTTAAGGGTTTATATATTAGGGCTTAAGGCTTTAAGGTTCAATGGATTAGGGGTTAGGGATTAGGTCAAAATTTGACATGGTTAGACAAGACGCATGCCTTGATGGTATTTGAGGGTTTCAAGAGTCAAGGATGCTTGACGTCCCCACATAATCTTTGACATCCTTCGCGTTTGCATGAACCTTCATTATGAAATCTAATCATTTTCATCATTCATCATTCCCATCTACAAAATATTGGTGGGAACGCTCTTGAAATGTCATGGAATGTCTTCCAACACGTGAATATATAATGTCATCAACCGACCCGACACAATGAGCAATGAATGGGGCCAACGTTGAAATTTCTTCAAAATGTGACTGTATGTGATGAAAGTTTACATGGTTAGACTAGGCGAATGCATTTATGGTATGGGAGGGTTTAATTAAGACTCAATGAAATCATTGATATTTAATATTGATGTAATTTTGATACGAAGTAGGAAAGTAAAATTGAACTTTAATTTATTAAATTTTCACCTAATTCTAAGTGATTAAAATATTTTATTTTGTTTAATTATTTTATGTTTAGTTCTTAATAAAACATAATAAAAATTTATGCCCAACATTTAAATGCAAACAATATAAAAATAATGAAGTTAACAAAGTTTCGTATTCAAGTCATTGTGAGATACTTGCATATTTAATTAATATTTAATTATTTTTTTGTGTCTTCATGAACATATGTTGATATAAAATGAATGGAAGAAGCATACAAGTAATCCTATTTTTTTTCCAACAATTCATACCATATATTGAACACTTTAACAATATTGAAATAGGTGATTTGTATTGACACAAATAGTACTGAACCATTTCAAAGACTATTCCATAAGAATCATCATTTTTTAAACATGGATTACAAATAATTCTGAAATATAGAAGTATTGGCCATTACCATTACCGTATACAACAATTTCATCTAGTGTATTATTGTCAATGTTCATATGATCTTTCAAGTAGTTAATATTATCATCATCCTCATCTTGATCTACATCATCTTCATCATCATTGACATTTGACTGTAGATCATCCGTATTGTTACCAGATATATTTGGATCATCATTTTGTATACCATGCATATTATTGTCTTCCATAACATCATCTAACTCTGGATTTTTTTCTTCTTGTGCTTGAACATAACCATCTTCAACATCATCATGGATGTTAATTTATTCTATTTCCTCTAATATTCCATCTCTATCATTTTTTTCTCCATCATTTTTTTGCTCAGTATCCAGTAATGCATCGTCAAATACATGCCTTAATCTTGGATAATATTGTATGAAAAACAACCATTTCGGGTCTAGAATATATTCATAGAAACATGCATGCACATCCATGAGTACATACATATATTAGACATATGTTACAACAACTTTATTGATTTATAAACACATGTATCTATTCACAATACACAATGTATTAATACATTATTGATCACTATTGCTTCTTGTTTGAGTTAAAGAAATACTTTCTCACAATGAATTGGTATAACATAAGGCTCCTTATCCTTCCGTAAGAACCTTGAGGAATCTATAGAAAATAATCCACTATGGGTATCATGTCTTCATGTCCTCTGAAATAATTAATTCCATCTACACTTAAAAATACAACATTTAAAAGAGTGATAATCTAACTCCATAATTTCTTGTATTTTCCCAAAATATTGTAGATTTCCTTCAATAATATTCTTATGTTTTTAGCTTGATCGAATGAATTGCCTGAAGTCAACCATGATGCCACAATCTAAGGATCATATATTTACATCTACACGTTCTAAACGATAATGTCGACCATATGCCCACATTGCTGTATATATCCTCACCTGTGAAAGACCATTTATTTCGGTTAAAACAAATAAAATGATGAATATTAAAATATTTAATAGTATCAAAACTATAAGGAAAAAACATTTTCTAAAATTGCAACTGTACCTTTCTTTCACATCCTGTAGACATGTTGATTTCATCTTTTGTTATGTTTGAATCTATACCCACATCTTCTATTTGATTTTGAATTTGTTCACTAACCCATTCTACTGTGTAATCTCTGCCCCATTCTCCTTGTCTATTAGTAGGAAATGGGGTATTCCTTGGGTTTGATCTCTTAAATTGTGTCCTTACTTCTAACACCTCTTCTCTTTCTTTATCATACAAATCAATCCATTTGTTCATAAATTCCATGTGGTACATAATGAACTTGTTGAGTATAGCACTTTTGTCTACACCTATTACAAGTCAACAAGTTTATTTCAAACTTCAAAGGCCATTTTGTTAATTTGAAGAATAAATTACAAATTAAATTAATGATTGCAATAAAAACGACCACAATGAAAATGAATTTACTTGCTAATTTCTACTTGAACACCATTAGATTGTGGTTTTTCTCCATCAATAATATCTTATGCTCATTCTTCATCCCAGATGCATGGCCCAGGTTCAAAATCGTTACCAAGGAATTCACATACGAATAAAAATGCATCATTCAATACATACCCTCCATCCATGCAATCCTTTGTATGTGCCTTTTTTCGTACATATGTTTTTAGAGTTTTCATATATCTCTCAAAGAAAAACATCCACCCCGTTGATACTACACCTGCCAATTCAATGTCATCGACTAGGTGTATAATTAAATGGACTTTTAGGTACATGAAACTTGTAGGGAGATCCTTCTCAAATACACATACAATTTCTGCAATTTTCTTCTTCCATTTTGGCACTTCACATTCGTGGATGTTCTTGGATGTCACCCACCTAATATAAGAATACTAAATTAGTATGAACCTTTAGGAAAAAATCAAAATCAAATACAATATCTATATGTCTCTCACACATGAACATTCCATACCACATACCTTGCAAATGTTGACAATTCACTTATGGCATTACTCAAGTAAATAGTAAGACATGAATCCCCCCTAATTTACAATGGCATAATATGTTGTCAAACACATTTATGAAAGGTCATTAGTTATTTTTGTCACACAATAGAATATCAGAATATATAAATTGTGATATATAATACCTTCGTAAAATTATGAAAATCATGTGATATGTCCATCAACTGTAAAATATTTAACCAATGATGACCCATAGCTAGTAGGTGTCCTTATTGAACGTATGCAATTTTTTAGTTGGTGTAGCTCTTTATTTTTCAAAATCCATGGAGCTTTTTCATAT
Source organism: Picea engelmannii (assembly GCA_009831015.1). NCBI lineage: Eukaryota > Viridiplantae > Streptophyta > Pinopsida > Pinales > Pinaceae > Picea > Picea engelmannii. The sequence continues at coordinate 1,872,294 of ML781559.1, read as the reverse complement.
GATTCATTTTCCCTGTTTGGCCACAAATTGTTTCTATCTAATTTGGTACGTGAAAGAGAAATATCTCTCCTCGAAGACAAGGTGTCCTTAACTTTGAATATGTCCATAGGATCTAATAGGTGAGATATTAACATATCCTTCTAGTAAGGGAGATCATAAAATATGGATTTATGTTTCATCCCTTCTGGCATCTTAATTACAACTTGTTATGATTCTTTAATAGAATCACCCCCATAAAAAAAATCCTTCCAAGCTTTCAATTCAACATCTTAGTACTTATTAAGAAAATTAGTTGGACCAATAATCATGGGAGGGCCTCTATTTTCAACTTTTCCATAAAATTGATTCTTATGGTGGTTTCTAAACCTATGATCTAGTGGTAGAAAAATCTTGTTGTTTGCATAAATAAATTTATGTAGATCTTTAGAATACTTCCCTTGAAATTTTTCTTCACATATTGGACATGCAAATATCCCCTTTGTTTGAAGCTCTTCAATTCAATAAGTAAGGTTAATAACATCAAAATAATAGTATAAAACTTAGTATGAGAGATGGGATGACAATAAATTATTAGTGTAAATATGTAAAACAATTTGTCTTACCAGAACAAATACCAAGTCCTAGGAAATCATGAATATTCCAACATAGAACAACATACAACATGAAGGACCTATTTGATGGAGGACGTGATATGTCATAAATTCTTATTCCTTTCCATAGAAGTTCCATCTCATCAATAAAAGGTGTAATATAAACATCCATGTTTTTAACTTGATGTTTTCCTGGAACACTGATTGCCAACATAAGGTGCTCCTTTCTAACACTCATCCATGGGAGAATATTGTATACAATCAATCCGACTAGAAAAACACTATAATTTGATATCATGAAAGAGAATGGGAACACTCCATCTATTGCAATACCAAACCTGATACTACGAGGTTCATCCTTGAATTTTCTTGGCCATTTTTCCTCTAGGTGTTTCAATTCTTTGGAGTCGGTCGAAATTCGCATGAATCCATATTTACTCCTATTATTTTCATGCCATTCCATTGATTGTGAAAGTGACTTGCAACAAAACATTCATTGAAGTATAGGTATAACTAGCATGTGACGTAAAACATTCTTTGGAACTATAGGACCTTGTACATATGTATGATATCTCTTCTCTTTGCATAAAAGTCATTCTACCTTGTCTCGATATTCATCTATGTATAAAATGAAATCATTTATACATGAATTGATTTTCTTATATTGAATCCCCAATTCAACCAACAACTGATGTGCCTCTCTGAAAGTTGATGGAAACACATTCTCTTTTTGAAATATTTTGGTTTTTAGTGCCCTGTAAGATTGCCRAAGATTATATAAATTGAATGGTTGACTTATGATGAACATGTTTGATATGTCAATATATATTAGGACTATTCATAAACAAATTACGTACACCAATTGACAATGTATTGTAAGAAATAGATTTCAAATCACTTCAGTAGGGTGGTGAATCCTTTGTTTGACCAACCAAATAGTGACTTGATTTCTAATAATATTAATGTGCATGTCAGATTTAAGGTTCTACTTGCACCTGTTTTGAACACGGGTGTCTTTTCTTCTGGCTTGATTGAGTCTTTCAGGTTGTTATCATCAACATTACGTTGGCAGTAATTACCCTTGCTTTCATTGTTACTGTCATCCATATGATCATTTTTTTCATCATTGTTTCCATCCCCAAAGAAACATGTAAACATTTCATTCAATCCTTCTTCATGCACTTCATTTTCAATATCATGATCATCATCAGTAAGGCTAGGTGGCATGTCGTCAACGTATGCTAATCTCATCATTTATTCAAATTTCTCAGGTGGTAGAATTCTCTTTAAATATGCTCTTTTCTCCTTGGTATTGTTTAAAGGATGGTTTGGATCATATCGTCCAAATCTTAATAGCCCAGTTGGATCTTGGGTATTAGTAGTCGTTATTTCATCATCATATTCTACCTATCAACAAATGAAACCATTATTTAATGTTTGGAAACAATTGGATAAATCATAAATGTATCAATTTCAAAGATATATAATCAAATATGGCTTAACAAATTATAATATAAAAGGTATGAACATATATACATCAATATAATAGTCTTGACCAACCTATTTTTCAGTGCAATTATTTGTTGTGTCTGGAGGATCCATTTTCATATCCTCTTCTACCCACTATCTTCTTTGTGATTTAATAGTTTTGGGTCCACGCCCACGTACATATGTTTGTTTTCTTTTTCTAGTTGAATGCTTAGATTGTGCACTTGCTCCAATATCCATCTGAAATAATCAAAATGTGTTAATTTATTTCAAGATTGGATAATACACTATAAATTTTAATAATATTGTGAAAAAGGATGGATGTATCACAAAATTCTTCCTAAGATAAGTCAAAATTTGATTACTTGTTTTCATGTAACATCCATTGTGTCATTATTTGATATGACACAATCTGTTTCCATAGTCTCGTCTGGACCCTATAATACACACCATAGTACATGATGTTTAGTACACCAATTATATCATTCCAACCAATATGCTATCCAACACAAAACCTCACTTTACTCATATAATTGACATATTGATATAACATTATTCATATAACTTTATCTCTTCTATGTTGTAACATTTGTGAATTCATAAACACCATAATACTTTGGTTGAGGTTGATTTTTCTTCTTACCTTTATTGTATCTACAAATTTTGTATCTGATTCTATGGCCACCCACTTTCCTCTCATTGATTTAGTAGGGATTCATTATCCATGCCCTTTGTCCATGGCCTCCTATGGATCCTGTAATACACAACAATGACATTAGTCACATAACATCTATTCACTGAGATAATTTTGTTGATATTATCTTTTTAATATGATTTCCTTTCACAGTCTAATGCAATGGTATGTAATTGGTATGCAATGGAATGTGATGGTATGGTATGGTATGCAATGGTATTGGTATGAAATGGTATTCCAATACTAATACCAATACCATATACCGATATTGCACAACAATGGTATTGGTATTGGTATTGGTATATATGCAATGGTATTGGTATTGGTATTGGTATATATGAAATGGTATTGGTATTGGTATTGGTATGCAATGGTTTTTGTATGCCTTTTATTCAATTTCCATGCCATGCCTAGACTTTCCATGCCTTGCCTTGAAAATCCATGTCTTTCCTTGACAAGCCATGCCTTTCTTGACATGTCTCTCCTTTCCTTTACATCCCATGCCTTTTCTTGACATGCCATGCCTAGCCTTGACAAGACATGCCTTTCATTAACATGTCTTGCCTTGCCTCAACATGTCATGCCTTGTCTTTCCTTATCATTCCTTCCCATGAATTTCCTTTCCATGCCATGCCTTGTCTTGAAATTCCTTTCCTTGCCTTGACATGCATTTCTTTGCATTGACATGTGATTTCCTTCCCTTGACATGCCATGCCTATCCTTTCCTTGAGTTGTCATGCCTAGCGTTGCCATGCCTTGCCTTGACAAGCCATTCCTTTCCTTGACATGTATTTCATTGCCTTGATATGTCTTGCCTTGAAAATCCATATCTTGCCTTGACAATCCATGCCTTGCCTTAACATGTCTTGCCTTTCCTTGACATTCCATGCTTTGACATGCATTCTCATGCCTTGCCTTAACATGTCTTTCCTTTCCTTGAAATTCCATGCTTTGACATGCATTCCCATGCCTTACCATGACTTTCCTTGTAATTCCTTGTGTTAGCACAAGTTTTTGATAAAATGATGTTGTTTCCTTAGGAAATAACCCCTTGGTGAAAAATATGAAGAAAGGGGGTCCTAGCACGACCCAATTTATGTTTTCATCCTAAGTTTTTGATAACTTGATAGTTTTGGTGCGTTGTTCTAAGGAGCACATAGATATTAGGGGCTGAGTATGGCACACTTAGATCTACGGTCTGCATCCAGTATCGTAACCCCCCCCCCCCCCTCTACACTTTACCACTTACCACCTACACCCCCCTCCTAGCTAACCACAGGACTACTTTCCCATAACACCCGCGTTCTTGCTGAAATTTTTCCTCCACTCGCCCCACACCATTATTGTCCCTTCCCCACTATCATTTCTTCCCCTATCACCTCCCAACAATTATCTTTCACTTGCACTCCATGTCATCTCCACCACCATTTTTCATTTCCCCCTGTCACCTCCACTACCTATCACATCTCTCTACCACCCCATCCTTCCCCTTCACCACATCACCCTCATGCCTTTACACCTCATCTCCTGCATGCTGGCGCTCAAGCATTCCTAGTCACTGCCAAACACATCCTTCCACATGGCCACCATTTACTCATTGAGGCCTGTGAGTTTGTACCAAGCACCTCACCAACTCATCATCATTAGTGTCCATGTCTTCCTTCTAATTTTCCCCACAAAAGCCTAGCAAAGATATAGGTGTCGAGTTGAATCAGGCTTGTCCTGATCGCGATGCAGGTAGTTAATGAAACTGAGGGAGGTGGTTGAAATTGCGTCTCATCACATAAATGTAAATTTAGAAAGGAATGGTAGATATGAGCTCACATTCGACAAAAAACTTCATGCGTAGTTTGACAGAGAAGGTTCTGACAAAAGAGCTCACGTCTGATAGAGGAATGCCTTCACAATCTACAGAGAAGATGCAAAATTCAAGCCTAGAATGCACGACTTGATTGCCCCTCTCGTGGTTGTAGTCACTCCTAAGTATAAGTATGTATTTTTGATATTTTGTTAAGGTCGATGGTTGAGCAAGGATCCTGCATTGTAATGTTTTTATGAAGCACACTGGTTCTCTGGTTATGTATAGGATTTGAGACTTCTTGTTTAATGTAAGTCAACTTTATTCTTCATCCTATGTGCCTCTGATACTGAAGTGTCCATGATTGAAGGATTCACATGTATTTTTAAAGCTGTATTGTGATGGATGTTTGATTACAATTTTGTTATGGTGTTCTTCAATTTCCTGAAACTTTGAATCTAAGAGGATATTAGGTTTGAAGTTTTTTCTCCTTAGGATGCTTGAATACTAGATGTCCATAGTAGACCTATACACTTTCCTCACCAAATTATTCCCCCTACTCACCTTTACTAGAACGTATTGACTGAAGTTGATCAAGACCTCAATTGCCTATGCGTGCTAGTCCTATTTTCTGAGTTAAAACTATATTGTCTTGAATCTTATCCATTTGACATATTTAAACTCAATACATAGTGACATATAACCTGATGGGTACTGGGGTTACCTTCAATGAAACTTGAAGGTGACTTCTAGTGCTAATATTTCAGGTGTCGTTGTTGAGAAATGAATTGAAAACCTTTCCTTGGTACAGAATGACAAAGAGCTTTTGATTTTGAAGGTGCATAAGATATCAATACCATTGAAGATTGAAACTTGCACCTAGCGACTCCACTATTTCAGTTGTGGCTCCAAAAAAAAAAACATGAGCTCCACTCTACATCCGCCTCTAGCAACACCTGAATATGACCCAAAGAAAATTATTAGAAAAGGAAAGACCTCTCAAGAAGGTACTTCAACTGTTGTACGAGGTATTTCTGGTAATTTTCATAATCCTTCTTTAAAAACTCCAGTAGTTGCTTCTCATTCTTCTGTTATACCATCTGTTGGAGTTTCCAGAAGTTTAAAGTTTGGGAGTGTTCCTATTGATTTATCCCAGCCTAGTCTCAGTTTTTAAGGAGAAATCTTTGACACTCATGTTTCCCCTGAAGCTGTACTGTGGTTAAAACCCATGACCTTAGAATATTTTCCCACTCCAGGATTTTCCACTCCTCCCCCTGTTAGATTTGATGAATTTACAAAAGGAGAAACCTTTGTTCCCTCGAGCCCTGTAGCCTCTTCTCCAAATCCTCAGTTGTTCCCCATTCCTCCTAGAATCAGAGTCCTGGTCCCACCTATTAAAACTCCATCTCCTCCTAGTTCTCCTCCAACTCACATCCAAATGGCAGGTGATAATACCACTAGGAACATAATGGATGTCGTAGTGGATGCAAGATATGACCCTCTTGTCCTGCCTCAACCTATGAATTCTCTCCCAACTGGTGGCTACCTTAAGAAGTTGCTGAAGTTCATGGGTGAGGGAGACATAAGTGCAGAAGAGCACCTTCCAGCCTTTTATAGTTATGCAAACAATTATGTCATTGTGAATGAAGATGTATGGATGAGAATTTTTGCTCATAGACTTGATGGAGAGGCTAGGAAATGGTTTAGGGCCTTGGCTCTTGGATCTATTGATGGGATTGAATCCCTAGATGATGCATTCTTAAGACATTGGGGGGATAAAAAATATTTATTTTACTATATTACAGAGTTTGGATCACTTAAGAAAGGAGAAGGGGAATCTGTTTCTGACTTTTCAAAGAGGTTTAATAAGATGTATAATAAGATTCATGTTGAGATTAAACCTACATTAACCTCTGCCAAAATTAGTTATGTGAGTGATTTTGACCCAAATTTCTACATCCTGTCAAGAGAAAGAAGAGCTACTTCCTTGGCTCATATGCACGATGTGGTCCTGGAAGTTGTTATAACCCAAAAATGCACCACACAGGTTTACCTGGCATCAGGCCAACTCATGCCTCTTCCTAGCCAAAGCCATGTTGAACAAATGCTCAAAAAACCACTTAAATCAAGAGACCCGCGCCCTAACCTTTCACTGGGCACGGGTGAACGCTTGCTGACCTTCTACTTCACGCGGGTATCCGCGGGCTAACCCACTACAGCCCGCGGGTACCTAACAAAGCAAGAAATCAGGAAAGTTTCCGCCGGGACATGAGGCTTTTTGTCAGTTAACTGGAACTCTTCGCCATGCATGGCCGAGAGTTCGCCTAAAA